>PVKN010005108.1:0-31702 GCA_004027915.1 Capromys pilorides
CAGGTAGTGTTTATTATCTTCATTGTCTATGCCTTCCATTTTCTGAATTTCCAACAGTTTGTAACAAAATAAAAATTTTTCCTGAATGTATATATGATGTTCAATGGTGCTTTTATTTACGTATAATGATAATTTTTATGGAAATGTAACCATACAATTCAGCCATTCAAAGAATACCATTTGATATTTTTGTATATTTTTATATCATTTTTAGTTTTGATAAGCTTTGTATATCTTTTTTATGTGTTGGATACAGGGTCTAGAGGGTCTGTGGAGTCTCACTACATAGATCGGACTCATAGTGATTCTCCTGTTTTCAGCCCCTCAAGTGCTGGGATTACAGGCACGAGCCACCATGCCCAGTCTCAATCACCATCTCAGTACACCCAGGGGGCGGGACTGGCCCGGGACCCTGGGGATTGAACCTAGGCTGTTGTGCTTTGCCTAAGCAGGTGCCTTAATCCACTGAGTTATCTGGCTGGCCCAGCTTTGTATATCTTTTGATAAACTTATTTATGAGTACTTTAATTTCAGTGTTAGTAACGAAATTGTTTTAATTTCATTGTCAAATGTTTTGTTGAAAGGATATAGAAATGAAACTGTTATTAGTTTGTTAATCTTGTCCCCTGAAGATTTACTAAAAGTCATTCATTAATTCTTCAGTTAATGAGATATTTTAATGGAATCCTTAGAATTTTTAAAGACAGGATGGTTTTACTTCTTTCTTTCAAATGTAGTGCCTTTCATTTCATTTTTCTAGCTATTTTCTAGCTAAAACTTCTAGTACAATGCTGAGTGGAAGTGGAGCCAGTGGCCCTCTTCGAGTCCCACCAGAACTTAAGGGAAGAGTCCTCAATTTTTCACCATTAAGTATGACGTTAGCTGAGCATTTCTTTATAGTACTTTGCTTATTTTGATTCAGAAGATCCCCTCTATGCCTAGGTTGTGTTGTCTTTCAGATCAATAAGGAGAGAAGGTGTCGGATTTTTACCAAGGGCTCCTTCTGTATCTATTCATAGGATGGAAGTGTTTTTGTCCTTTGTTCTGCCAACACATTGTATTTCATTAAATTAATTTTAGACGTTAAATCTACCCTGCCTTCCTAGAATAAGTCCCCCCTGCATCAGAACGGATGGTCGTTTGAATTAGGTGCTGCTGAATACAATTTTCCTCTGTTTTGTTGAAGACTTTGGCGCTTACGTGCCTGGAGATGCTATGTAATTTTCTTTTGGAGCTATCTTTTCTTAATAAGGGCAATGGTGGAGTGCATTTGTAAACATTCCATTCAGTTCTATTGTGAGAGTTCGTATTCAGTTGATGCTAATTCCCTTTTAAATGTTTGACGAAATTCATCAACGAAGTCAAGTAAGACTCAACTCTTTGTCAGAGTTTTTTGTTTTTTTTTTAAAGTCTCTTAGTCGTTGTGCTTGTGATTTCTACAACCCATTTTTTCTGTTTCCTCTTGAATCAATTTCAGTACCTTGTATCATTCCAGGGATTTGTCCAAGTAATCTGTTTCTAATCATTTCTTTTTGTCTTAAAGAGAAAAACTAAAACAATTTCAAAACAAGGTAATAGGCGAGTGACAATGGTTGATACTCTGCATATGGTTATCTTTAAATTAGTTACTAGGAGTATAAGATATTAGCATTCAAATATCCAAATTATATTAGCACAAACCTTTCTCATCAATGAATTAAGAGCAGTTAGTAATACAGCAATCCTAACTAGCCACACAGATGTGGTACCCTTTGGTGGTTTGGCACATTGGTGAGGATGTAGCTGCCTTGTTATTAGGACACGGGATCCTGGCTAGATGAGCCGGGTCACTTGGGCATGGCCTGGAGATGTTCCTCTCTTCCCAGCCCCTCCTTCTCTGTGTCCCAGCCACCTGCTGTGAGCTGCTTCCTCTCTGGCCTGCCACCCTACCTTGGAACCTGCCAGCTCTGGGCGGAAACCAGTATAAAGTCCCAGTTATCCAAGAGTTAGATGAACATCCCAAGGTTTAAGGATATGCACTGTGGGAGAATTCCTGAAGAAACAGATACTCTATCAAATACCTAATGGTAACTCAAAAGTCATTACTCCCTCTGAAAGAGAATTTGGGGAGTAGCTGCACTATCACGTGTGCCTTCGCTTCTGATGTGGTGAAAGCCTCAGGTTTGTTCAATTCCCTGCCCCCTTGCCGTGGGGAAGCTCAGTATCTTTCCACGGAGTCTCTGGGCTTGGCTATGTGATTTTTTCCCTGGCCAATGAAATGGGCCCAAGCTAAACCTCAGAGAAAAGCTGGAGGGAGGCCCTGAAAGAGGCATGGCAATGTGCTGGCAAGGGGGTTGGAGGCGAGGACACCAGCTAGAAGGCTGCTTCTGCGACCTCGCCTTCCGGGACCTCTCAGGTCCCAGCTAGACACTGAGCCGATGACTCAAGGAAGACCACTCTTGGTGTTGGCTAGTAACTCATAATCAAGAGCGGAATCCGATGTAAGGCGTCCCCTGCAGGGCACCCACAAACTGAAGAAGGTGTTCTTAAAAGTGCTGAGGGCAAATGGGGGGTTGCAAGAAGCCTGGTGTAACAGCGCATCCTTCCACTCCTACAACAGGAGAGAACTAAAGGTAAATAGAAAAGAAACAAGGAAAATCTTAATTTTAAAAGATAAAAACTGCAGCTTCAGGCAAAAACTAAGTTAAAATATTTTCTTCTTTTTTGCCATTTTGTTTAATCCTTTTATTGGAGTTTTCTTTTATTTATTTTTCTATCTATTTAATGTATTTAGAACAAGATCTACAGGGCCTCACTATGAAGATTAGACTCACTCGTAGTGATTCTCCTGTTTTTTCAGCCTCCCAAGGGTTGGGATCGCAGCCAGGCGCCACCACGCCCAGTCTCAATCATCTCAGTGCCGCCTCTGGGGCAGGGCTGGTACAGCACACCCACCGGTGGAGCTTTATTTTAAAAAGAATAAAAAATAATACAACATTAAAAATGATACAGAATTTCAAAACAAGATGACAGAAAATCATCAATGGTTGGTATAGCGCATATTGCACTATATTTTCAAAGTATATTTTCACTATATTTTCACTATTTTCAAAGTAGTTGCTCAGATTACCAGATATAAGCATGTAAAATTGGTCAAATAAATAAAGTAAGCATTAACTGTTCCTTTCAATAAACCAATACAGGCTAGTAAACCCATTAGCTTAGCTAATATATATATATATATATATATATATATATATATATATATATATATATATATCCTTCCTTCTTTCTTTTCTACTTTCCCTAGCAATTTTCTTTCTTGCACCTTTTGAATTTCACTTATGCTGTAATTTTCTTACACTAGGGAGACAATAATATGCTCACACTAGCCAGAAAGTCATCTGCCAGTTTTTGACTAATAAAAAATATTTTTTTTACAATGGCAGTCTGTGAACCTGGAACTTATTTCACAAGTGGGGTGAGTTTGAGCTCTCCTTCTCTACTCTGGACCCAGTCCAGCAACAATGGTCTGGGAGGCTGAGGCAGAAAAGCTCTAGGATCCTTCACCGCACACAGCCTCAATATCAGAATTGCGTGTCTTTTTGTTTTGTTCTGTTTTTTGCTTACTTAATTTTTCTTCTTATTGAGCATGACCTACTCTACGTGAAACAACACTTAACCCAAAACTTTCTGATTGCCAAAGACATTCTAGGCTAGTCTCAAGAGAGAGAATACACAAATTTAAAGAGATAATAGTGCAAAGTTACTTCAAGTCCTGAGGCGAAGGCCTTCAGAGTAGGGACTGCTCGGAGAAGAGGACAGAGTCAAGGAGTCAGCAGAAGACAACGAAACACTGGCTTAGCAGAGACAGCCAAAAGCAGGAAGCCATTACTGCCCCAGGCCTCAAAAGGCTGAGGAGGGAACAGAAATCCAGAAATGCGAAGGAGCAGGCACTCTGGCAGAGGGGAGGCCCGGGGTTGGCTCTTCAAGGAGTTCTGACTGTGACCAGCGAAGGAGAGGAGAGGATGCACACAGAGTCCTTTCTCTACTGTTCTATCTTTAGACTCCCACCGGCTAGGATTTAGCAAAAGAAGAAAAAGGCCTGGGGTGCATACTGGGGAAAAATTGGTCAAAAGAGCCACTGTAGGTGATCTGCTGAGGTGTTTTCAAAAAGCAGGGTAACATTTTGAGACTATGTTTATAGTAATCTTCTGAACTGTAAATTGAAGAACCACCTGGGTAGAGTACTAACATGTTTT
The DNA here is from genome assembly GCA_004027915.1 of Capromys pilorides. NCBI lineage: Eukaryota > Metazoa > Chordata > Mammalia > Rodentia > Capromyidae > Capromys > Capromys pilorides. The sequence goes on from PVKN010005108.1 coordinate 4,242, forward strand.
TGTGGAATAATTTCTAATAATAATAGAACACAAAAGTCTGCTAGTTTATCATGCTGCATTCTTGGTTAAGTGTTCAACACAATTGGTAGTTAAGAATATTATTTTTCAAATAAGGAAATCTGTGTTTTTAAAAAAAATATTCAAAAGACTGCCCGAAATCTGTAATATACAGTCAAAACTCTGAGTGCTTATGGACAAAGCATTTAGATAAAATTAAAAATCTCCCTTAATGTATCTTGCATGCTCAAGATACGTTACATGCCGATGAACTCCACAATACCCATACGAAATTCCTGTCGGGCAATTGCGTTATCACTGCTTCCATCAAAGAATCACCGTTGTAATAGGCAGCAAGGTCATTTCAATTCTTGTATTTGCAAAGATACTGAAAATGATCTGGCAAGAGTCAAAATGAATTTTACTGTCATACATGCTAATGTTTCTGAGTGACTCTGACAAAGTGACCGTAACTACAGCCCTGCAGTTACTATGGTACAGTATCTATTCCTTCAGGGTTGGTGTTCAAACCAACAGCAGAACAGCTTAATTATTTCTTGCGGACTGATTCTATGCAGTTGTAAGAAAGTTAAACCACTGCATGGAGTAGTGATGAGAATCTAGCCAGTTGTGGTGGTGCTCGCTTGTGATCCCAGTGCTTGGGAGGCTGAGGCAGGAGAATCACCTAGCTCCACGTGGTGTCGTTCCTGGCTGGTCCTCTCTGTCAGATGAGGAGTGGCAGGTTGGGGGACAGCTGCTTTCTGTGTGGTGCCCCAGGTCCTGTAGTCTCCCTTCTGCTGTGCTAATAAGAGGTGAAGTGCACCCGGGCCCGTGTGATGCTGCACCCTCACTGGACATGGACAGAGGGAGCCTGGCTTACATGGACAGGACCCTGCTCTCCTTGGTGTAGCCCTTCAATTTTATGATCACCCTGGGTTAAGGTAGAATGGCTCCCAGGTCCTTCTCATGTAAGACTTCTGCAGGCAAAGCAGAGCGCCATCTTCCTTACCCTGATTCCCACATGATTTCAGTCCTTCCCTCAGAAATGCTTGGGATTGCTCAATGGTGGCCTTCTTGTGAGGTAACAGGCTCACCAACTACACATTAGCCCTCCTGTGGTAGGTCTCCATGGGGTCAAAGGGTACATACAAAAGGAGGTTACAGAAAAGACACCAGCTATGTGTGACTGCAAAGGCCCTTGGACGCGATGCGAAATCCTAGGGGGAAAGATGTTTTGCCACTTCGGGAGTGGAATCCTCTCCCCCAGATTGACTTCCCTCCACCACAGCAGGGATATGTCTAGAGATAGCGATATATACATATAAAAAATACATATATAATATATATATAATATAAAAATTATATATAATAATAATATATATAATTTGTTTTATGTTTTTTTGGTTGTTTTTGCTTTTTTGTTTTGTTTTTATTTTGTTTTGTTTTTGGTGGGACCAGGGTTCAAACTCACGACCTTACACTTGCCAGGCAGGCACTTGTGCCACAGAGCTATCTCCCCAGCTCCGGGTAGCCCCAGGTAGCAATTATATTTTGAAAAGGGTTTTACCATACCTGATCTCGCAGGCATCCAAAACCATTGCTTTAAGTGTATCTTTCAAGGTTCTGATCATTCAGTGGGTGACTGCAGTCTCAGAAAGACAAAAGATGAAGTCCTAGCTGACAGTGAGTCAGTCTGGACCCTTGAATTTGGCACTACGGCCCAGCATCTTCTGCCTCGGTTTCCCTTCTGCTTACCTTCAGATGTTTACTCTCTAAAATGTTTCTTAAAATTATTCCTCTTGTTACCTGAGAGATTAAAATGTGCCTTTAAAAATTAAGGCCTTTTTTAGAAATCAGCTGCTTGTCAAGGCTCCTGATGCTGATGAGCGCACCCCCCACCCCACTTCCGCTGCTCTGTTGCCAGAGAGGATTCAGGAATTCCAGCGCTCGGGGCCAGGGCTTGACTGAATCCACAGACCAGTAATGCCTGGCTGTCGTGTTCTGCACACTGCACACTGGAATCCTTCTGTGCCCTGGGACAGGAGACACCGCCCTCCGGACTCAGTAAAGCTGCAAACCGACTCACATTTTCCATTTTCGTGCACCTCTCTTACACTAGTCTACTGGCAGGTGAACCAACCCCAAGCCCCACTGCACTGACCAGGCCTTACTGCACTCCAGCGGTAATACCACCTTGCTCGCTTTTTAATCGCTGGGACAAAATACCAAAACCCATCATTTAAAAAATGAGTGGTTTATTTTGGCACCCAGTTGTAGCCCACGATTGGCTGGGACCCAAGCAAAAGCAGGATGGCAGAGGGGTATGATGGAGCCGGTGGCACTCAGACCATGGCAGACAGAAAGTAGGGAAAGGAGGAGGGGAGTGGGCGGGGTGGAGAACGCGCCTTCCAGGTCATTTCCCCAGCGACCATGTTCACCCAAACCCTGCCTATTATCAAGTCACTAAAAATGCCCATCACCAGCTTCCTGCCTTGGAGGCTACGCACCATTAATTTAATGAAATCTCCTGAAATCGTCTCTGGAAGAGTAGAGCTCATACAAAGTAATTGGTATTAAAGAAATGGTTTGGGGGCTGGCAAGATAGCTCAGCAGACTAAAGCACCTGCTTAGGCAAGGTTAGGCTAGCACAGGGACTGCAGTTTGATCCCCAGCACCACATGCCACACTAGCCCTGCACCCGGGCAGGATGAGCCAGCCACAGAGTCTGGGCAAAGTGGTGCGCACCTATAATCCCAGTGCTGGGGAGGTTGAAAGCAGGAGGATCACTGCAAGCCCGAGCTGCATAGTGAGACCTGGCAACAACCAAATACAGAAAGAAAGAAAGAAAGAAAGAAAGAAAGAAAGAAAGAAAGGAAGGAAGGAAGGAAGGAAGGAAGGAAGGAAGGAAGGAAGGAAGGAAGAAAAGACATGGACTTGTTGCTATGACTTTACTTGACCACGTGACTTAAAAACCTTTGGAAGTGGTTTGTAGGAAGTGTACACAAACATTTGGAAAAGCCAGCTAGAGAAGTCCTGCAGTGCAGTGAGTAGAGTCTGTTGGCTCTGATTGATTTTCTGAAACCAGGAGGCTGACAGTAACACATACAGTAAAGGCTAGGCTCAGGATGCTCCTGCCGGGGACAAGGATTCCTTGCCACTTGGGCCAGGCACCCTGTGTGTTGCTCTCTAGCAGAAAATCTGTCACACGTTGCGTGTGTTCCGGGACTCTGAGGAGGGGCTGAAATTAAAGGTGGCAAACTAATAAATCTAGCACAGGAAATTCCAAGGTAGCCGGACATTCAGGCTATGACGTGGACAGCATTAGCTGCCTCAGGGAAGGTCAGGTGACAGTGAGAATCACTATAACAAAGCAAAAGGTAAAGCAGAAAAGCATCAAAATATTTAAATTTGGGCCCAGAAAAAATGATGTGTATAGTTGAGGTCAAAGACGAACAAATGCTGAAGAGGCTAGAACTGTTCAAAGGAAACAGCAAAGTATCTTTTACTGTCATAAGTTTTGGTCATGAGTTTTTGTTTAAACACATAATATTCAGGGGCTGGCGGTTCAATCCCTGGGCCTGCCGTGCCAGCCCCACCCCAGGGCTTTCACTGAGACATCAATTGAGACTGGGCGTGGTGTTGCACACTTATAATCCCAGGTCTTGAGAGGCTATAAATAAGTGGATCACAAGTCTGATCTAGTAGTGAAACCCTGAATACCCTCTAGACCCTTCCTAAAATACAAAATCCAAAACCACAAAATATCTTTCAAGCACACTTCATCTATACTTATATATGTACTATATAGAGACATACAAGTATACCTATGCATATATAAAATATTTACCTGAATAATATTTAGCTAAATTATGCAGTAAATGTCATCTTCCTTTTATTTTTCAAAATGAAAAATAATTATCTTCAATTCCTTATTTTGCAAGCTCACCAAAAATTAAACTTAGCCCTTCAGATATGTTTGAAAGTAAGAGTTCAATCAGTGGTCCCTTCCCAGTCCTGCTACAAGCCTGTGGACGTGGCTCAGAGGTTGTCTGTCACTCCTAGGTGTGCTCTGAGCAAAGGGAAGTGAGAGCGGGGGACACTGTCACTACCATGGCCATGTGACTGTCTTCACCTCCTCATAGCTCCATAGCATCCCCTTTGTCACAGTCATCACCTACCAAGAACACCATCAAGGCCCGCACTTTGCCCCACTAGCAGACATGGGATCATCAGATACGTTCTGGTGTCCCATGAAACCTGCCTGCAGATGGCCCCCAGCCTCCTCCCTGGGGGCTACTCCCTGTCCCCTGCCTCAGGCAGGGCCATCTGGCCCCTCTCTCTGGAGGATCCCCTCTGCCTCTGAAAATCACGTGTCCACCTAATTCCCCATCTCTGTTTTTCTTTTTTCCCTTTTCATTTAGTTTTTATTTTTATTTTAAAGAGAATTAAAAATAAAGCATTAAATACAATGCAAAATTCAAAACAAGATAATAGGAAATCAACAAGGGTTGTTACATTGCACATTGTTATCTTCAGGGTAGTTGTGTACATTACCAGATGTAAGCATGTGAAATTGGTCAAAAATTAAGTATTACCTGTCCTTTTTCTAGTAAGCATTACCTATAACCTATTCAAAATAAACCCACAGAAATTACTAATATGATTATCTTAGATATATGTAAATATAAATATATTCTTCTTTCTTTTCGCCTTTTCTTAGCAGTTTCCTTTCTCTCACGATGTCTTTTGTACCTTTTGAATTTTATTTCCCTACTTCTGTTTTTTAAATTTTACAAGGCTTCAGTTGATTCAGTCTTCTGCATGCTCATTCCTGTCCTCATTCATTCTCGTTCTTCCTTACTTTTCACCTTTTTTTTTTTTTAATGCATTTAGTACAGGGTCTACAGGTTCTCACTGCACAGATCAGACTTGTAGTGATCCTCTTGGGTTCAGCCTCCCAAGTGCTGGGATTACAGGTGCACACCACCATGCCTAGTCTCAATCACTCTATCAATGTGCCCCCGAGGTTGGGGATGGCACAGCATGTGAGGGATCAAACCCCAGTTTTTGCATCCGCCTAAGCAGGCACTTTAGTCTGCTGAGCTACCTGGCCAGTCCTTCTTCCTTGCTCTTTATCTATTGAATTGCTGGCAGTTCATTGCTTTGCTAATACATAGGCTGCAGTAGCTAAGTTAGGTTTAGTTTGACACAACAGGGAAATTCAAAATAAAAATTAAGTTGATATATCTGTTTTACTAGTAAAAGTAGTGATACTTAGGTATGAAGAGAAAGAGATAAAATCTCAACCTAGAATTCCTTGCACACGTGATAACTGCATATTTATGAGGAAAGGAAGTGATAAGCATCGTTACTTGATCATCATTCATTGCATACATATCATAAATTACCCACTTGCCCTCTTGCGTACATGATTAAAATAATAGTTAACAGGGCCAGCCAAACAGCTCTGCGGATTAAAGCAACTTCTAGCAGGTGCAGGGGCCAGGGGTTCAATCCCTGGGCCTATCATGCCAGTCTTGCCCCTTGGGGTGTGCTGAGACATTGAGACTAGGCATGGTGGCACCCCTGTAATCCCAGCTCTTGGAAGGCTGTACACAGGAGGGTCACTAGGAGTCCAATCTAGTAATGAGACCCTGAACACCCTATAGATCCTTCCCTAAAATACAAAACTAATAATAGTAATAATAATACTTAATAATTAATGCACAGCACAAACATTTTTTCAATAATTTCTTTGGAAAGACAGCACAGATGTCATTCACAAAGGTAGGTGGAACAATGGTTTTTTCGGGAATGAAGGTTGAAGAAAAATCTGCTGCAAATGCAAATGCAGCAAGTAAATGTTAAATGAATTTGTTCTGTAACAGAAATCGATGGCAAGAAGAGAGAAGAAGAAAGACAGGAGCAGAAGGAAGAGACGAGCAGATACAGAAGGGCATGCATGGCACTCCTGGGCCATAAGGAGATGAACTTGAGTCATTTGAGAAAATAGAGAGATCCAGAGAGAATAACACCATACAGAACCAGTGGGATACAGAAAGCCCACAGCACACATTTTCTCTTTTCACTTTTCTATTTAAATTTTGTGAGAAACCCAAGATATAAATAATTTAAAGAACAAAATAGGGGTCAGGGATAGCTCCATGGTACAAGTGCCTGCCTGGCAAGTGCAAGGTAGTGAGTTCGAATCCCCCACCCCCACACACACACACAAAATAAATAAAATAATAATAATAATACTATAATAAAAGACAGAAAGGAGAACACAAACAGGCAGAATTTGCGGAAATAGAAAAAGAGGGAGAAAAGCAGGGAAAAGAGTGTAGGACAGGAAATAGAGGAAATAAAAGTGATCGAGGTACAATATATAGATGAACCAGTTCCCTGAGATGGATGTAATTATCATCTAGCATAAATGTATACTACGGATAAAGGAATGTAATATGTGAGCAGATATAAAACTACTTTGTCATTTTATCTGCTTCAAATGCAATTGGTAGTTACAGAAAAATAGCAGCATATTTTAGTTTATTTACAGATTGTAGAAGTAAAATAATGACAGCAAAACACATGATGGATATTGAAAGCAACAGGTAGTATGTCACAGTAAAGCTCAAATTATGCATCTGAAATATATTAAATGTTTAACATCTAAAAGCCCAGCAGGTGAATATTGTTATGTTTTATTTTCAAAACATCGGCTTGTTTTATATTTTAAATATAAAGATAGATATCGATTAAAAGGGAAAGCTGAGGGCTAGGGAGACAGCTGGACAGCATGAGTGTCTGCCTGCCTCAAAACCTGGTGTGGTGGCACACACCTATAATCCCAGCTTTAGGGAGGCTGAGACAGGAGGATCACTATGATGCCAAGCTGCATAGTGAGACCCTCTATCCAATAAATAAATATATAAATAAAAAAATTAAAAAGGAAAGATGAGAAAAATGGATTAAGCAATGCCAGTCAAAAGAAAGGGACAGAGGGAACTTCTGTAGAGATAAATTTAATCATAATGAGCATGTAATAGCCCTAAAGATATATAACTCAACTGCCACAGTTTCAAAATATAGGGGAAAATGTAGTAACAGTTACAGGAGAAGGAGGCAAAGTCCCAATTATCAGTGGGGATTACAGCCTTCCTCTTTCAGTAACTGAAGAACTATGCAACAAACACCCTTGATTTAACACACACCATAGGTCTTTCCACCCAGCGATAGCAGAAGACAAGTCTTCCCCCATGGCATATGAAACTTTTTCAAAGATGGACCATTTTCGATGACTCAAACTTGATCCTCCTCGCAAAATTAAACTAAGCAGTAGTAAGTGATAGTTACAAGGATGTCTCAAAACTATTTGAAAAATAAACAACATGAGAATAAACTGGGGAGTTATAAGAGAAATCACAATGGAGATTAGGTCGAACAGAGAGACAACGAATATGTATGTATCGAAATAGGAAAAGTCACCTATGAGCTATAACAATGCTCATAGATCACTTTAAACTATTAAATTCTTATGTTAGAGGAGAATAAAGGCTTCAGAGGAATGATACAAGTATCTAGGTTAAGAATCAAAGAATAAGAACAAACGCAACACAGAAACAAAAGCAACTAATCCACATTCTTTCATGAACTGAGATCAATAAGGACATTTTCAGAAACAAAGCAATTCTTATTTCTAAGGCATCCAACATAATGAGTATTAAAGGCTTCTTTTTAAGAAGAAAAATGTCTCCATGAGTCAGTCCCAAGAAAGGATAGGGAACAAAGTAAGATGAAAGACGCTAACCGACCGACTGTGGCTGGTCTTAGTGCCTTTACAAATCTGACCCACAGCTTCTGCAGCAGCCAGTCCTAGCCATCACCCTTCTTGGAAACTGGCACTGAGCTACTTACTTAAGGATAAATATGCTGCCCAGCAAGTTGCACAAGGTACTGTGCTTCTAGTGAGGTCACGACTGTTTGCCTGTGGTATCGGCTTCAACCAAATCTGTTTCCCACCTTCTCTTTACAACACATCCTGCTCTCTGCCATCCCTGGGCCTCTGCCTAACTGAAGCGAAGGTATCTCCTTCGCCTTACTTAGCAGACTTGCAGTGGATAGTCTTTATATGTTCTCTTTTCGGTGGTCATCCTTAGAGAACAAAAGTTATGGTAAATACTTAGGAAATTAAAAAGAATGTCAGAAAGACTTCATTAGTAATTGTGCCTGGGAGGGCCCTTCAGATAGCACAGCACACTAAAGCACCTGTACAGACAGAGTGCAGGAGTTATGCCGGCTCCACCCACAGGGCATGCTGAGATTGCAACCAAGACTGGGCATTGTGGCACTGTGCCTATAATCCCAGTGCTTGGGAGGCTGTAAACAGGTGGATCACTACGCATTTGATCTAGTAGTGAACATCCTGCAGACCCTTCCCTAAAATGCTAAATAAATAAATAAATACATAAATACATAAAATGTTGGCCGTGTCAACTTGAGAAGTTTAGCTAAGGGACTCAGCAGGGGGCCAGGATCCTCCTGTGCAAGTGGAGGGTAGGGATGGTGAGAGCGTCACAGCCCGCATGTGATATAAGGGAGGGAGGGAGGCCTGCCCCTGCTGCTCCTCTCCTGCTCTTGTCGCTCTTGCTGCTTCTGCTGCCTTGAATTGTTGCCATCCACTGCACCCCCCTGTCTTGAGTAAATGGATTACAGACTGAAACCTCCACAAACTGGGAGTCAAATAAATTTTTCCTTTCTTAACAGCAGGTGTTGGGTATTTTGCCTCAGCAATAAGAGAAAAGTAACCGAGACAGGTGATGAAATCTCTAAGAAGTAAAGCACAGTTGGACATCTTTGGTCACGTGCAGCCTCGACCTTGAAGTAGATGTGGGAATCCTGGACTCCTCTCTTTCTCTCTGTGATGTCATTCTGTGAGCAACTTCCTCCGCCATGTTCTCCTACCTCACCACAGGCCAAAGAAAACAGGGTCAAATCTCCGGAATTAGGGACTAAAATAAACCTTTTCTCCTTATAAGTTGTTGTTTTCAGTTATTTTGTTACAGTAAGACAAAGCTGAATAACAATCCCCAACAATCTAGAAAATATGGGACAACCATAAAGGCTAATGCTTGCCAAGTAGAAAGCTAGAAAAAAGAATCAAGAATTAAGATGAATTTAGTCACTTAAAGGGGACTTATGTCTACATACGGGAGTATATTTTTCAATGAGGTATATATGACCCATAAAGTGTCTCCCAGTGTATTCCCTCTAATATTCCAAAACACACAACATCCTTAACACCACCAACAACAGTCTGCGCCCTCTTCACCCCTCCTCACCTCCACTTCACCCCCGTTTTCCATTTCTCTCCTGTCATAGGAGCATCCTTTGATTCCTACTGAGTATTTCTTCTGCTCAGAATACTTGCTTCATCCTCCTCCAATCAATTAGGTAAAATCTACTTAACCATCTGAGCTTGGTTCCAATAACACTTTATCACGAAAGCATCTGAGCTCCCTAGAGGTACTGATGTCCTTTTTAGCAGTTTTATAGTAGTCTTCTCATTATATTTGCTATCATCTGTAGTTTCTATTTTTGAAGCAATAGATACTCTTTTTTCCTCTCAACTACAAGCTCCATGCATGGATCAGGACTCTATGTGTTTTGCTCCCTGTTATACACTCCATCTCTAGAGTATAGCCTTGCACATATTGAACTTTACAAAATATAAATCAAATTTTCTAACATCTCATATTCTTTTTCACATAAAAATTCCAAATAACCATCCTTGGAGGTAAGAATGAAAGAGAAATTACATGCATTCCTTTGTCCCCACTGTTTATTCCCCTCAAGTCCCCTTCAGCACATCTTTTAAACAACAACAACAGAACAAATTCTATTCAAGAATGTGCTCTGGGTTACTCAACCTTCATACTTTCTAATTCATGCCACAGCAAAAAGAACTAATGCCTCTGTGATAGACTAATCAGCTACTTGAGGATTTGGTAGATGTCCCCATCATGCTTAGAAGACATAGGGTGACCAGCAGTACGTCCCAATATGCACGTGCATCATGTCATGAGGATCTGCTGTACTATTATATCTTGGCAGAACAAACTGGCAGAAGACCTCAGTGGTTTACCTTGGCTCAGATCCATCGCTCACTTGTGCAGTAATAAATGACACCAGCTTAAGAACCAACAGCAACAGGACATAGGACACTATCTGAGAGAAGCCCAGAGTTCCTTCTATCCCAACTGCCTGAAGATGCTTAAAAATAATGCAACACAAAACAGGACAAAACATAACCTAGGATCACCTTAGAGTCATGGCACCCAACAATCATGTTTCTGAACTAAAGCTGCCATTATTGGGTGTTAATTTGCCAGTGAGTTTGTCCTTTTATGATTTTTTTTTTAACACCAAAAGTGACAGGACTGAAGAGCATTGTGCTATGTGATCTCCAATGGTGGAGAGTTCACTGGCCTCCTTGCTGCAGGCCTTGTGATTGAGCATACAGTAGAGCATGGGACGGATGGGCTCTGCATCCGACTGAGCAGATTTGACGCCTTTCTGGAGCACGTGTGCATTACTCTCCTGGGCAGCCCATGTGCACAACCACGATGGAGATTTGTATCAGAAGTGACTGTGGTACATGATTATGAATGCATTAAATCAAATGTAACCTATTAACAGGCCCAATATAGCATCTAGCTTATGTAAGTACTCAGTAAGAAGTAGCTCTTTGTTTATTTTCATATAGAAGACACTGTATCTAGAATTTGGATACATCATCTCCAGTTCTTCAGAAAACTCTTCAAGACAATCACTAATATATTTTTTTCCATTTTTACCAGTAAGTTCATGGGATTTCAATTCACCGGAGCCAATGGCTTAACAAGATCCATTTGTTTTTCAACTCCAGACTTACAGAAACTCAAAGGCTCCCATCCTCACGGACCTGCCTAAAGAGCTGCTATGACATTTAAATGAGACTCTCCCAGTGGACAGGGCTTATGGTGCGTAGCACATCATCACGCCCAGGTCCACAGTGAGGGCTGCTCAGTGGCTTGCACAACTCACATGCTGTGCTCAGAAGTCACGCTTGCTACTGCAGGTCTGTCATGAAGCAAGGAGGTGAGCAAACACCGCCACCCAAGAGGGATCAGCAAGAGAGTCCCCCACTTCCCATCCAGGCACCATGGGCAGAAGCTGGGAGAGAGCAGGAGGGGAAACCTTTCTGAAAACTGTTGGGACAAATACATTAGAAGAAAACATAATCCACATGTAAGACAAAAGATGAGTGTAATCTTCAATTGCCCTTTCCCAGTAAAGTGTATTGTGCTGATACTTCATTCGCAAGGCCAATCTACCTCAACACACGTATTGGATAAAATTTTTGAAAATATGCAAATTTAAGCATCCTTATGGGAATATGGTATCAGGAATACTTCTTATCATTTCTAGATTTTTTTTTCTGAAATGCCTTTGGAGAGGTGGGCATAGTCGCACATGCCTGTAATCTGAGTAGTCAGGATACAGAGTCAGGAGGTTTGCTGCGAGTTTGAGGCCAACTTGAGCCACACACTGAACATTTTCTAAGCAAAAAAAAGAAATCTTATTCTCAGCAGAAATTATATACAACACAGAAAGGAGCAGCTTCCAATGTTTCTAAGCTGCCTCTCCACAGCTGACTGAACAGCACAAGTGACACCTAGCGAATTCCAAAGCTGCCCAGCTCCCCCTTCACTTGAAGGCATGGTTCTTAGGTGTTCTGGGCTTTCTTTCCCTAGCAGGTAGGCTCAGAAGAGGAGGCCTGGCCCCTGCATGCTGGCAGCTTTGCAGGCTTCTCCTCACACTAGCAGTTCACCCCATTTTCACTACCAGGCCGTTTCAGGCTGACGACTCATGACTGCCAACATCACTGTACAAAGTGGCATCATCTGACCCTCAAGGGTGGCTTTTCTCCAGTATAAAGTCTCTCATGATGTTTACAGGGCCACTTAGTTCATGTCATAGAAATGACGTGGATGAGTTGGCGCTTATCTTTCTCTAATCTTTCTCTATGTAGAGGTAATCTGGCTGCAGCTTATCTGATTGATGTTATTGATCACGTGAACTATACCTTTCCTTACTATCACTTCATCTTTTTCTATTATTACCCTTAGATATAAGAAAGATTCTTTTTCTTTTCTTTTTTTTAATGTATTTAGTACAAGGTCTGCAGGGTCTACAGGGTCTTACTATTAGATTGGACTCAAAGTGACCCTCCTGTTTTCAGCGTCCCAAGTTCTGGGATTACAGGCACGTGCCACCACCCACAGTTTCAATCACCCTCTCAGCATGCCACTTAGGCAGAGTGCAGAGACTGGCACAGCATGCCAGGATCAAACCCCAACCCTTGCACTCTGCCTAAGCAGGTGCCTTAGTCCCCCAAGCTATCTGGCTGGCCCAAGAAAGATTCTTATATATGAAGTCAGCATTGTTACTTTGGGCCCAGGAGTGAAATCCTCAGGCTCCATTTACAGAGACTCACGAGAGGAACCTGTGAGAAGATGCCATGCTCGAGGAGTTCAGACGGCGTGGCCCAGGCCTTCAGGTGCACAGCCCGCTCCTCACTACTACACCAAATGTTCCAGACAATCATCTTATGACAAGAAAGGGCTTATTTTGTCTCATGCTCCTGGAAGTTCTACTCCATGGGTGACCAGCCTTGTGCTGTTGGATCTGCGGCAATCAGTGTAGGACATCCTCACGGGGAATGTGTGACAGAGCAAGGTGCTGCTCTCAGGAGCTAGAACATGAAAGAGAAAGAGGACAGCATCCCACAGTGCCCTGCAAGGCCAAACCTGCAGAGAGTCAGAGCGCTTCTCTTAAGGACCCAAGCACTTCTAAAAGAGACAAAAGGAGAATGAGGCCTTAACACCTGGCCCTCGGGGAAATGTTCCAGATCCAACTTTAGCACCTAGAAAGTTCGCTGTTCTTGAAAATACACAAGCTTTGTGTTTTGTGTTTGTATATTTGTGCTAGTCATGACTTTGCAATACATTTCAGGGGTTAAGGAACCTGGAACCCAACTTTGACACTGAACTCTGCTGTCCATAGAATTGGAAGAGAGAGGCCAAGGCTTCTACTTAGTAGGCCAACTAGGCTGTTTCAAAATTTCACCATAGCCTAGCTGCCTGCCAAAGGAATTCACTGGTGAGATGATCCCATACAGAGAATCCCCAAAGCTAGGAGCGGCAGCACTAAGGTCCACATGCTCGTCCTTGCATGCTCCATGCTCCCTTCTAGGGAAGGTTGTACACTTCCAGCCATGTGGACTAGAGACTCTCCCTTCACACACCAGTGTGCTCTAACTGAAACCCAAACTCTCACTTCTGTTATATTCTTACCATGGTACGGCATCATATTTTAAATGCAGTGGTCTTTGAACAATACCTGTTGTTCTCATTGACCTTCCCAACGTGCTCCAGCTCCTGTTCTGATGTGGTTTTGCAAGGGTGCAGAAGAATAAGACCGAACACCCAAAGGGAATGTACAGGATTGGTACCCTAAGAAGAAAAAGCTCCATAAACACTAACTGCCTGTGTGGGAGGAGGGTAGAGCAGGGTACCAACGTGCAAATGAGTTCGGAAATAGTGATCTACTCCTTACCTTGACTTCTGTAAAGAGCTTCAGGGAATATTTGCAAAAACTGATTAATTACACTTTAAGGTGGGGGAAGCTTTGGTGCAAAACACCCCAGAGGCCTTAAAGTCTGACTCAGAATGTGTTGATGTCACTCATGACTCATGGAGAGTATGGGCAGGGAAAGTCTCCAGCTCACAAGACCGGAAGTGTGCAGCCTTCCTTAGAAAGGAGAGTGGGGCATGACAAGGACGAACATGTGTGGACCTTAGTGCTGCTGTTTCCAGATTTTGGGATTCTCTGTATGGGATTATCTCACCAGAAGCCACCAAATTTCTAATCAACACCTCTGTGATGCTAAGATAGCTTACACCCTTGGCAAAGCTTCTTGCTCTCCACAGGCAAGAGGCAAAAGAAGATGAGGAGAGGGCAAAGAGGATAAAAGGAGAAAGTGCAAGAGGGAAAGAAAGAGAAACAGGAGAAAGTTTTGCACTGTAGACTGATGAGCTCTTTCCTCACTCATATGCCCCATGAATTCATTCCCCTTCCGGTTCCTCTGAACAGTCGAATTCTCTTTCCAGTTTCTGAAGTGCAATTCCTGGCTGTAGACCAACACTCACTCACCACAGTGTAACTGCACAGATTCAAGAGCAAAGGAAGGCTCTGGGTTATTCTCAGACCTTTTGCCTGCTTCCATCATCAATTCCAGATGATTTCCCAGAGTGTTGGTCTTCTACCTCACGGTCTCCATCCCCTCGAGGCTCTGGAGCTGCAGTGTGGTACTGGAGAGTGAAGGACGAGGGTGTTCCTGCCCCAGGAGTCACAGTGATAAAAGGGACCAGTTGGCACTGCTCCACGGCTGTCACAAGTGACATCAACAACTCCCAAGACTTTAACACTCTCTGTCCTGAAATGAAAAACTGTCGTCTTCCCTAAGCACTGCGCAATCAGTATGCAACTCTCAATGACAGCTGAAGGTTTAAATGCAAGGACAGGGTGAAGCTCAAAATCAACAAATGAAAATAGTATTTCATTCCCAAGGTCATTCTTGTTTTAAGGTGACACATTTACTTATTAAATGAAAATCAAAAGTACTTTGAGAGGGCTGGCCAGATAGCTCAGCAGATTAAAGCACCTGCTTAGGCAGACACAGGGACCAGGGTTCAATCCTTGACCTGATGTAATACCCAGGGCATGCTGAGAGGTTGACTGAGACTGAGCACTTGGGAGGCTGAAAACAGGAGGATCACTACAAGTCCAATCTGTGTAGCAAGATCCTGTTGATCCTGTAGACCCTGTACTAAATACATTTTTTAAAAAGTACTTTGAGAAAAAGAATCATTCAGTACTGAAAGTGCATACTTTGGTTTTGGTAGGTGCTATTCAGAATGGGCTTAAGGCATGATCTGCTTTGCAAGATCACAACAGACGAAACATTTCTGTCTCAGCAAAGAAGTTCATCAGTATTGTATCCAAACAGTCATGATCATCTGCCAAATGATATGACCAATGTTTTCTCTAAGGTTTTGGTCACCAAAGTAGAGCCAGGTTTGATGGGTTACTGTTATGCAGTGTCTGTGAAACAGCGAAGAGTAACACAGGGCCTATAGTTACCTGGGATGCTCTTGCAAACCTAGCACTTGGTTTTCAAGTTCACAGGCCTGCCTCAGGACAACAGTTTTCAAGTTCACAGCTAAGGTCTCACTTAAGGTGCACACTATGTGCATAAAAGAGTTTAGACTTTGTCTTGAGAATTTTCACTCTGCTGTCTTGAAGGATTTGAATGTAATATCTTCATTGCAAATGGATTGATGATTTGAACTGGAGTCTGAGAAAGTGGCAGGGCTTACAAATAGGGCTCCTCTGACCAGGAACCTACCTGCCCACTCAGGTCTAGCCCTCACTCTTCCCTGGAACAATAAACAGGTGACATGGATGGGTCCCTTCCCATACAGTCAGGACCTACATCCTGGAACATCTTTCTGTGAGCTACATGGAACTGTTCTTCATGGACTTAGGAGGAGCATTTTCCATTCTCCTAGAGAACATTCTCTCTCTATGTTTGTCTCTCTCCTTTCTCTCTTTATGTCTCTCCCTCTGTCTCTCTGACTCTGTGTGTCTCTGTGTCTTTCTGTGTCTGTGTCTCTGTCTCTCTGTCTCTCTCTGTCTCTGTCTCTCTGTCTCTCTCTATCTTTTGTCTCTCTGTCTCTGTCTCTCTGTCTCTGTCTGCCTCTCTGTCTCTCTCTGTATCTCTGTCTCTCTCTGTCTCTGTGTGTCTCTGTGTCTTTCTGTGTCTCTGTCCCTGTCTCTCTCTTTGTCTCTCTGTCTGTCTCTGTGTCTTTCTGTGTCTCTGTCTCTCTATCTCTCTCTGTTTCTGTCTCTCTGTCTCTCTTTGTCTCTGTCTCTCTGTCTCTGTGTGTCTCTGTGTCTTTCTGTGTCTCTGTCTCTGTCTCTGTCTCTCTGTCTCCCTCTGTCTCTGTCTCTCTGTCTCCCTCTGTCTCTGTCTCTCTGTCTCTTTGTCTCTCTGCCTCTCTGTGTCTCTCTCTGTCTCTCTGTTTTTGTGTGTCTCTGTGTCTTTCTGTATCTCTGTCTCTCTGTCTCTCTCTGTCTCTCTCTCTGTGTCTCTGTCTCTCTGTCTCTCTCTGTCTCTGTGTCTTTCTGTGTCTCTGTCTCTCTATCTCTCTCTGTCTCTCTCTGTCTCTGTCTCTCCATCTCTCTCTCTGTCTCTGTCTCTCTGTCTCTGTCTCTCTATCTATCTCTCTTTGTCTCTGTCTCTCCGTCTCTCTCTGTCTCTCTGTCTCTCTGTCTCTCTCTATCTCTGTCTCTCTCTCTCTCTCTCTCTCTCTCTCTCTCTCTCTCTCTCTCTCTCTCTCTCTCTCTCTCTCTCTCTCTCTCTCTCTCTCTCTCTCTCTCTCTCTCTCTCTCTCTCTCCCTCCCCCCATCATCCGGACACCTCTGTTTCTACTAAGAATCCCTGCTGCCCTGAAGGGTACCTCTGCTCACTCTGCTGAAACCTAAGATTTAAGACTCATTTCTCATTTTTCTGTCTGAATCTGTTCTGAACATTACAGGAGTGCACCGCAGCCTTGGTGGCTTTCCTTTCGGCTAGGCTGACGTTTTGCTGTGTTCTCATGTGGAAAGATACAGATGATCTCATACAGATGTCGCCTTACATCTTAGGCAATTTTCTCCTGTTGGTGAGACAAAATACCTAACACCAAAAATTAAAGAAGGAAAGATCTAATCAACTCACAGATTGCAGAGGTTTCAGTCCATAATTGCCTGGCTTGAAGGCAAGATGACACATGGCAGAGGAGCAGTAGTTCATGGAAGCAGAAAACAGAAAATGTAACAAGAGACGAGGGAGAGTGACAAAGCCCTTTCAGTTCCTTATACTGTATGTAGATCATCTATCCCAGACAGGTATTGCACTCATACCCTTAACCGTTTGAGTCCCAGGGGGTATTGAAAATACACTGTCGAAGAATCCCAAACAGCGCAACCGTGCTTTCTGTAAATGAGTATGAAAAGACCCAAACAGCGTGATAGCACTTGTTTTATTTTATGTCGAGAAATACCAAGCAGCGCGATAGCGCTTTGTTTATATTTTATCGATGAATCAGATAAAATGCTGTATACCTACCTCGATGAACAAAAATCAGTTAAATATTGGAGAAAGGTAGCTTTTAACAAAATCAACTACATGGTTTTAAATGCATACATAATCTACAGAGAAACAGTTAAGAGCAAAGCAATATCTCGGTTAGATTTTACATCCAGTATTATTTTTGAACTTGAGTGTCAGTGGATGAACGAAAAGCAAGCACATAGTTATGTAAAGGAAAAAACATTTGGTTTAGTAAAGTTACCACAACGCAACTTGCGACAATGCGTAGTATGCAGCACCAAAAATGCAACAAAAAGATCACATTTAATTTGCATACAATGTAAAAAAGAGTTCATCCAATATGTTTCAATAAACACCAATGTTACAAATTATAAGTGTTACTCTCCATTTAAATTTTTTGTTTATAACACAAAAATATTGTTAATTTGTAATTCATTATTTTATAAAATATATCTGTATTATTACATATGTGTACTGTAAATTTATAAATATTTCAAGTTTTTTTTGATAAAAATTATTGAGAAGATAACAATTAAATAAAAATTTTTATTTTGTAATGTATTATTGCATTATTATAGTATCATTCTACCTATTGTAAAATGTACTATTTATATTAAAAGGAGCTGTGTGATGTACTTACGTCAGTAAATCTGAGCGCACGACTTCAACAATAGGTAACGCACCATCAGTTGTCCACAATGTTCGAAATGTGCTGGGTTTTCTCGACATAAAATCTCAGCAGCATGATTGCGCTGCTTGGGACTCAAATAGTTAATCCCAGCATTGGACCATGAATCAATCACAGACTCTAGAAAACTATCCTCATGTCTTTGAGGAAGCATCCTGACACATATCATAGCATTCCACACCTGCCACCCCCAAAGATTCATGTATATTTCCTCATATAAAAGACATTTAACCCACATCTAAGAGTTGTCCAAGTCCTGACACTTTAGGCATTCCTGAAAAGTCCAAGTCCCAAGAATCCTCTCAGATTGAAGCAAATTCATAGCTGCAAGCCTCTGTAAAAATGAAAAGAACATTAAAACCTTCCAAAATTTAATGGAAAAAGATAGACTTTTCATTTCAAAAGTTACAAACAGGGATACAAGGGCATGGGACCAAAACAAGTTCAAATGCCATCAGGGCAACCATGAGAGCACATAGTTTTATGTGCAGCACTCAAGACAATCTGTGACAGCATGTGAACTCTAAAAGACTTGGGTGGCTCCACCCCTATGGCACTCATGGGGGTGGTAGGTCCCATGGCTTCTCTCTTGGGCTTACTGTGCTCCCTCTTTGTAGTTTTCCTCAGATAATTCACTTTTTTTTTTTTTTTTTTTTTTTTTTTTTTTTTTTTTTTTTTTTTTTTTTTTTTTTTTTTTTTTTTTTTTTTTTTTTTTTTTTTTTGCTTTTTTAAACTTCTGGGGTATTCACTGTACCTATAGCTTTACACTCACAGTTTCATATGCTGCCATGTCAGGGGCATACTGCCTATGCTCCCAGACCTCTTAAAATCTTGGTGAAAACCTTTTAACCCCACTCTTGGCACCAAATTCTATCGTAGTTACTTTACTTTCATTGCTGAGACAAAATATCCAGCACCCAAAGTTAAAGGAAGAAAGGTTTATTTAGCTCACAGATTGCAGAGGTTTCAGCCTAGAATTGGCTGGCTCCATGGCAGAGGGACAGAAGCTCATGGCAGCAGAGGACAGCAAAAGCAACAGAAGAGGAGGGAGAGAGCTTCTTTCCACAATGTACAGAGGATACCTGCCCAGGAAAATGTAGTACTTACACTCTTATTCCCAGCACTGGACCATACATCAGTCACAAACTCTAGAAGCCCATCCCCATGACTTACTTCATGAGGGCTTGGGTGAACATCTAGATGCAAACTATAGCACCTTCATGATGTAACCACATACCAAGAGCCTCTTTTCCTAACCCAATCACACAAAGTTCTAGGTTTCAACGGGTGCATTTGCAGACAGGGAACACAGCCGTGCAGTGTACAGCCCCAGCACCTGCACCTCCACAGTGAGCCCATATACTCCTTCTTGGGCCCAGCCAGTACAGATTGGCATGCTCATCACTAAACCCAGTGCTCTGCTGTGTTTCACTGTGGAGCGTGAGAAGCACCCTTGTAATCCACTCTATCTCTCCTGTCCTTTCTACCTCTGAGGCTCCACAGCACAGTTGCCTATCCTTTGATGATTAACATTTCAGCAAACCCATGTTTCATTTAAACTCCTAGGAGTCTATGTCAGATTCTGCATATTTTCTGGGCCACCGGAGTCACTGGGGTAGCAGACACTGGGGTTTGCTCTAAATAGATAGTCTTCTCTGGCACCTGAGGGCTTTTTGAAGGATCAAACATGTTGGACCTGAATTCCAGTTCTCTTATTTGTGAGTACATCCTCCCCAGGAGTTGCCTCAGTCTTTCCTGTAAATGAGTAAAAAATCAACCTATTCAACAAGCTCCCAACACACCCAATTCCTGTGTAAACCAGTGGAGGCCAGACCAGAAGCCACCCTACTCATCCCCCCACACACACACACTGACATGAACACAAGCTCATGATGTAGAATGAAGGTGAGCTGATCAGTTTAAAGATTTCCTCCATTATATTTGGAAATACTATTTCTTTATTTTGCCCATAAAATGCAGATAACAACTAAAGTAGTAAAGATTACCATATAGTTTTTAAAAATATGATAATTGACAATAAAAATAAATGATCAGTTTTATTTGACAATCAAAAGACAATGGTGGGTATTTAATAGGCCCTTAAGACATATTCCAGCAGTCATTAAGAACCCACACCCAGCCAGCTGCTAGTGACAAGGGTCCTCCACTCTGCAATCAAACACTGAAGACACAAGTTATTCAAGAAAAGTGAAAGGTGAGGTGAGGGGTTGATGACAGATGAGAACTTTCACAAAGAAAGGCTCGCTGAAGCACCAGGGAGGTAGCTCAGTGGCATAAATACTTGGCTCACAAGTTAAGTTCAAGGTCCTCAGTTTGATCTCTGGATTAAAAAAAAACTCTCTGAGTCTGAAAAAGTAAGGAAAATTAGAAGGAGAGAGGTCACTTTTTCAATAGGTCAGGTTTTACATGTGGTCCAGGACCTGGTACACTTTAAAAGAGTAGTAAAATGCATAAGATTTGAAAATAAGGTCCAGTTAGATCCCAATTCTACCTCTGTTCTTTACTAGCAGTGTGATTTAGTTAAGATAATGAATTTCTTTGTGTCTTCAGCTCTTCATCTGTACATAGGGGTAGTATTAATCTTTCAGGATTAAATCTACTTTTAAGGCATTCATTAAAATAATGCAAGTGGCTGGGGAGATAGCTCAGCAGCCTAAGCACCTGTTTGGCAATCTCAAGGACCTAGGTTTCACCCCAGCATGGCATAACATGCCAGCCCCAGAACCCCGAGGAATGCCATGCTGGCCTGGAACTGGCTGTGGGGTTATGGTGGTGCATCCCTATAATCCCAGACAGGGGAGGCTGAGACAAGAGGATCACTATGAGTCTGAGCTGTGTAGTGAGATTCTGTACCAAATATATAAATAAATAAGTAAAAGACTTTTTTAATTAAATAAAATAATGCACGAGAGGTGCTTGACAATGTGGCCAGATCATATTCATGGTAAGATAGTCATTCAATTGTGACAGTACTTAACGTTAACCATAACTCCATGAACTGATGAATCCTGAGTGCCTTCAGCTCATAAGCCATACACAGTGCTCTGGCCTTGAAGTGTGCAGGACTTAGAGGTAGACAGAATAGAAGTCCGGGATCCATCAAGCCCATCCCAGTGCCCATGGGAAAGTGGCCTTGGGCTAGGTTCCCTGTCGTTAAAACACCATGCCTTGTAGACGCATATCTGAATCCAGGGCAAGGAATCAGACACACTAGTGGTTGGCTTGGTTTTCAGTACAATGCCAGCAGTTTCTACTTCCTTCTGAGCTATTCAGGCAGAAGTGCTCCATAGCCTTCTATTTTACAAAGTGAACAAGATGCATTAATAGGGCCGGTGAGATGGCTCAGCAGTCTAAAGCACCTGCTTAGGAAAGCTTAGACGACCGCAGGGACTGCAGTTCGATCCCTGGCACCACATGCTGCACCAGCCCCACCCCCAGGGCAGGCTGAACCAGCCATAAAAAAAAAGATGCGTTATATGAATATCATGAATATTTTTATCCGCACAGCGCCGTAATAAGCATAAATTAATAGATTCAACAAGTTTCATACAATGTTCATCTCAAAATTAAGTCAGGCTAACATTTAAGGTCTAGTCACATCAATCCCTTTTCCACTAGATGGCAGAGCTTGTTAAAAAGTTCTGGCCGAGGAAAAGAAAGCAGCAAGCCTCCCAAAGCGCACCAATAGGTGTCTCTTTGCACCCACTTATCCCTGAATGGTTGTGTTTAAAAAAAAAAGAAATCTCTATTTTTTTTAATCTTTATTACTCATCTTACAGATAAGTTCACCACCACTTTCCACAAAGTACAAGCAGAACATTGAAGAGATAGATATCTTTTACAGTGCAGGACGCTCTAACCATGTTATCCACTCAGCAAGATGAGATTGTAAAAATGTAGCTAGGAATAACTTTCCAAGTACAAGCGATTTGGCAGAAAATAGATCTTTTTAAACAAAAATAGATCTTATTCAAATGCTGTTCTCCAGTGAGATGTCTGAAGAGATCTTCAGTATTTGCTAGTCCTGGGTGACGACACTAACTGAGAGAAGTACATCAACCGTAACTGCAGACACTCCTGAAAGTAGCGGCAGCTGGCCTGGCGAAAACACGCAGGAAAAAACAGAAACTCCTGAACAGCATCATGTCGATTCCTACCCTTTTTCACTCCACTTTGCACAGGTTTGTAAGCACACAGGCAGATGCAGCTCTACTGGCGTTTTTGAGCACTTTTGCACATTGAGTGTGTAGGCAAGATCCATCCACAGCTTCAGAGAAAAGAGGCCTCTTCTCCTGAAGCTCAGTATATACAGTCAGAATCCTATGCTCGCTCTTACAAATTTACCATTTTTACTAAAAACAATGTCTCTAATTATTCTAAAAAAATATAGATAAATATTAAACATAATTCATAGATAGAGGAGCACTGGTACTCAAAGAAAGTATGTATAGCCTTTGTTTTAGGGGATGGTCTACTTTATCTGAGGGTCAGTTCATAAGCATAGCTTATGAACATATATCAGCATACTTATACCGATGGATACATGTACAAAACCACAAAATGCCATCATCTCTTTGACATTCAAACTCAGTCACCATATGACCTTTGTTCTTGCCTAAACAGCTTTTAGCATTAGTAATATATTGTAATATGCTCCTTATATCACAGCCAAACCAATGGCATTTTTATTACTTCATATCGTGCAAGGGAGTTAACCCCTCCACCTATCTCCCAGGGATAATTGTGTCACCGCTCAAGTTAGGGATACGGGAGGAGCACTGAGGAGGCAGCGTGGAGCTGCAGCCAGGGTTTCCTGCCTCTTCCAGGCCCCAGCGACTTCAGCCACACAAGGCAGTCAGTTTGCAGTCTGTTTTCAACACCTCTGAAATACCCAAATGTGCCTCACTCCGTGCAAAATAAGTGAACCCAAGGTGCATTCCGGAGCTTCACGAATCCGGTGTTTTTCCCTATGTGGCAGGGCAAGCTTGCGCCACAGAACCTCTGAGGAAAGGCCCAGACCTTTAATTTGTAATATTTTCCCAAGTGACGTTGGCCCACTCTTTCGAGAAACAGGAGAAATGAGCTCCGATACACACATCACTAGAATTACGCTTCTAGGGTCCAAGCAATGCATAGGGTCTATTCCACAGAAGACCGCGCTGGAAGTGGGTGGCAGGGACTCTTAAGTCTGGGGATATTTTTAAACCCCACTACAAAAGGTCGTGAATCTTTTCATTTTCTCCTACATCACATCAAACTGCTTGCAGCCCGGACCGTCCCTATCATACGCAGCCTGTGCTCCCAGCCTCATTCCACCTGGGCTGTATCTAACAAGACTCCTGCCTTTTCTTTTATACATGACCACCCTGCCTCCCTCAATAAGCAGCATCAGTTTCTCCCCAACCTAGAGCTGATGCTTTGCATTCCCAAAACCCATTTGGGATTGTTTGGGTTTTTTTCTCCATCATGGATTGGCTTTCATTTGATTTCAGAATGAACCATTTAAAATCTCATGTGGTTCACTGCCTAGGCAGAGATTTCTGCCCCTGGTCCAGGGGAAAGCTTTTAGTCAGTGACCAAAGCCATCTGCTCCACACCGGCCCCTGACTGGCAGGAGAGAAGCCTGCCCTGCCTGAGCAGCGGCCTCACAGCTGGCCCTTGGGTGTGTCCCAGACTTTCTTCCTTGAGTTGTCACCTCAGTGTTCCCCAGCCAGGTGCCCTCCGAGGTGTCTGAGCTGAGCACCTGTTCAGTCTGACTCAGACCATCAGCCTGCGGACTCTCCCTGCTCTGACAGCAGAGCAGGCCTCATGGGTGACAAGTTAGCATGCAGATGACTGCAGTGGTATGCCACACGCACGACCCGGAGCACCCTCCGCTCCTTGTAGTAGGTGGAGCGAAGTATAGTGACTCGGATTTGTGGCATGTGCCCCCATCCTAGGCACTCAAGGGGAGGCCTCAGCTGGGTCATGTCTCTGGGGTCCACATACAAGCTTAGTGAACTGTTGCTAAGCTTTTAAAACTGGACTGTAAAAACACATTTCTGCATGTTATCACTACCAGGAGACATATATATTAAAGTATTCCCCTCTATTTGAATAAATGGATAGAATGAAGAGGAAAATTAATGCCTATGGCAATTTGTGTTTTCTGAGCTATCATAATTCTAACAAAATGCAAGTGTTTATAGGAAACAATGGAGGGAGGTAAGGAGGTCTTTATTTCTAATAAACAGGTGCCTGAGTCTGAACAAAGTCTCACAAAAAGTAACTCTGGCTGTATTCCAGGTCATAGTCTGTGAGGAAACCTGGCGAGTATTTGTGTTTTCTGTATCCTACAGATATAGTTCCCTTAGCATAAGGGTTCTTCTACCTTCCTCTGTTCAACAGACTGATGGAAGGAAAAGGAGGAATCTTTGAAATCAGCTCAGGAAATCTTCCAAGCCCTGCTTTACACACACACACACACACACACACAACACACACACACGTCTTTCTCATCCCAAGATTAAGAAATTATGCAGTCTGACAATGCACTTTTCATTTACAAGTCTTGACACCGCCTCTGTTATTTTGCTTTTTCCTTTTGCCCAGCATCTGTTAGAAATAAGAAGAGGGTGGCCCGCTTGCAAATTTGTTCTTTTTTTTTTTTTGAAGAAAGAGGTGGAGGGCAAGTGTAGAAATGGACAGAAGTGCTTGAAAATATTAGCTTTAAGATGAGCCACTAAAACTTTTACAGTTAATCCTATATTAAAAAAATCAAAATGCTTTTGCTAGTTACTGGAATTGTCTTCTTATAACTTCAACCAACTAGTATGTTTATATATAAAAATCTTTTTTATAGCAATACAAGAAACACCCATGGTGGGAGGGGTTTGATAATACGAAAGAGGAGACATCAACCGAAGCAGACAACTATTAAAAAGAAGTGATTTCTCTGGAGATATAATTTTTATTAAAGCATACCGTCCCCCACGAAAAGACGGGGACGCGTATTGAATGTGCTACAAGAAAACGCCCCACGCTTCCTAGCGACAGTCCCCCTGCCGCTCCCGCTTCAGCCCCTTTTGTCTCTCCCAGTTCTCAGGTCCTTGGTCTTGCAGGGCTGCAAGCGCTCGGTTCGAGCCAGCGTGGCCGTGCGCCCGCGGCGCTCTGGACCCTCCCTGGCCGCCCTGCTGCGCCCGGGCCGGCGCCTCGGTCCCCGCTGCTGCCTCGCTTTCGCCGCAGCCGCGTGGACTCAAGACCGGCTCCGCGAGCAGCTCAGACCTCAGCAGACGCCGCTGCCCCGACACCCGGCCCGGCCGGGGTCGCCCTCCGCGGCGCCCGCCGAGCGCGCATCTGCGAGCCGGGCGGGGCCGGCGCGATTCGGGGCGCATCACCCGGCCCGGCTAGGAGCGAGATCGCCGCCCTCGGAGAGACTCAGACGCTCGGGGTCGCCTCCACCGCAAGGCCGACCGACAGCCCATTTCTGAACCAGAGTCACTGAGTCTGGCGACGGACTCTTCCTCGGCTCACAGCTGGCCCGGGGGCGGAGCTGAAACCCGAGCCTCCCGGCCGCGATTGGGCCCTGCGCGCCGAGGCCAGCAAGAAAACCCTCCCCGCGCCCGCCGCCTCCGTCGCTAAAGGAGCCGGGCGGCTCGGAGGCGCCGCGTCCCTGCCGCACCTGAGCGCTCGCCAGCCCCGCCGGCCGCGATGCGCTAGGGCCCGACCGCGTCCCCCGCCGGACCGTTATCCGCGCCCGCTGCCCGCCGGCACCATGCCGCGCTCCTTCTTGGTCAAGAAGCATTTCAACGCCTCCAAAAAGCCAAACTACAGCGAACTGGACACCCACACAGGTAAGCACAAAAATGCACAGCGCGTCTGCAGCTCCAGAGCCAGCGATCTGGAGATGGAAACCCGCGTGCGGCTCCTCCACGCCTGCCGGCTGCCAGACAGCCGCAGACCCGAGAACCGCTGGCCTTTCTTGTAACACGGTCCTGAAAGAGACGTTAGAGTCTGTGGATCATTTGGGCTAGGTTTTAATTCAAAACTTTTGGAGCTGTTAGCTGGCTCGGAAAAAACCTCGTTTAGCTCCTCCAGCCTGGCTTTCTGAGGCTTGTTTATACATGCATAATGAATATGTGGAGGGTGAGCGGCAGCGTACTCAATGGTGAGCTCTTCTCCGTGTAAGAAGGTTCTTTTCCAGCTTGATTTAGCCCTATCATGCTGCCCGCAGTCACAGCACATGTAAGTAGCGCCAGCATAAAAAGGAAACCACTTTTCTGTGTGTTTGCACATGGTGACTGTTTGGGCCTGTAAGCCGGATTGCGAAGGCCCTCTGCGGGCTTCTCTCCCCCATGCAACGGCCAGGCAGCTCAGGCAGCTGTCAGACTGTGTGTGACATACCATAACTGCAGACGTTTTATCATTATGCATGTCTCCAAGGGGCGTCTGTCTTCTTCATTATAAAGTCCCACATGTAGCCAAATATTTTCTCATTGTGTGTGTGTGTGTGTGTGTGTGTGTGTCTGTGTTTAGCTATGCTCACCTTAATCTTCTTTCCTTTCCTTTTCTTTTCCCCAGTGATCATTTCCCCATATCTCTATGAGAGTTACCCCATGCCTGTCATACCCAAACCAGAGATCCTCAGCTCGGGAGCCTACAGCCCCATTACCATGTGGACTACGGCAGCTCCATTCCACTCCCCACTGCCCAGTGGCCTCTCTCCTCTTTCCGGATACCCTTCCTCCTTGGGGCGAGTGAGTCCCCCTCCTCCATCTGACACCTCATCCAAGGACCACAGTGGCTCAGAAAGCCCCATTAGTGATGAAGAGGAAAGACTACAATCCAAGCTTTCAGACCCCCATGCCATTGAAGCTGAAAAGTTTCAGTGCAATTTATGCAATAAGACGTATTCAACTTTTTCGGGGCTGGCCAAGCATAAGCAGCTGCACTGTGACGCCCAGTCTAGGAAATCTTTCAGCTGTAAATACTGTGACAAGGAATATGTGAGCCTGGGCGCCCTGAAGATGCACATTCGGACCCACACATTACCTTGTGTTTGCAAGATTTGTGGCAAGGCCTTCTCCAGACCCTGGCTGCTTCAAGGACACATCAGAACTCACACTGGTAAGAGAAAAACAGCAGGCAAGAATGTCGCTGTTTGGCACAGGGATGGTGTGGGCTGGGTGTCAGTTTTGCATGAAGTGGTGACACGGTGTTTTTCCTGATGGCCGATCATTGATAGGAGCTTCCTGGCCACTCGAAAACTTGCTGAAGCACAAAGTGCTCCGTTTCTTCTTAACAACCTCTGCTCCAGTGACTGCAAATAGTATTTAGACTTTGGAAAGTAGATTCGGGAGGTTTGGTCTCAAAGATCAGCCAGAAAACCAGGAAAGATGTGCTTGACTGTGTGTTCATGGAGACTGCCCCTGGGCGTCAGCAAATACAAATGTTGCTACCTTAATCAAATGATTTGGTAAATAGGTGAAGACTTTTCCTATATATATATTTTTTTTT
>PVKN010005109.1:0-31682 GCA_004027915.1 Capromys pilorides
TGGTAATCTGAGCAACAAATTTTATGATAACAATATGTAATATAACAAATTAAAATTGTTAATTTTCTATTCTTGTTTAGAAATTCTTTACCATTTTTAAAGTTCTATGTTGCTTTACTTTTGACTTTGTTCTTGTTATTTGTTTTTGTTTTTTTCTACTGAAAAAAAAAACATGTAAAAAAAAAAAAGCTTAATTTGAGGGCATTCTCACTAAAACATGGGGCTCCTCTGGCATAGCCTGAGTGGTGCCTGTTGGTGCTATAGGACAGGTGCTCACCTGGGGCAGGGCTAGTTATCAGGTACAGTGTAGACTGCGCTCCGCTTCCCCACTCGACCTAGATGGCTCAGGGTTGAGCTCCTGTACCTTTGTCCCTGTAGTTCTCACTGCCATCAGTACTGGATGGTTTTTCTGAATTGAAATGATGTAACAAAACCAAGGGCCAGCTGCTCCAGTTTCCTGAGAAGATCTGAGGATAAAGTGAGATAACTTATGGAAAACTACAACTGTCTTCTTGAGCTACCTCAGAGCACAGCCAAGATGGAGGATCAGGAGGACGGGCTGGAGACTGGTGGTTGGAGCAGAGAAGCCTGAATCCAGTTGCATAGGAATCCTTTCCCCTATTTTGCTTGTTCAGTTTCTCCCTCACTGAAGTTTCTCATCTGTAATTTTTGCTCCCTAGAATAGTAACTGTAATTTCTGGATGTCTCATTTACAAATAGAGCAGAGCTGACAGTCAGGATCCAACTCTGGCTCTGCACCCATCCTAAGCCATCTCTGTTTCATCTCCTTGCCTGTAACCAGGTCACACAACCCACAGCTATCCTGTTCCTGGCAATTCTTCAGGGACAACGAGACCATCAGGAAAAGGCATTGGATTCACTCAAGTACCAAGCATGCAGGATGGTTTCCCAGGTTGTTCATGTGGCCAATGCAACTCTGAGCCTCAGAGACCATCAGAAAGCATAGCCTGCATGTCAGAGTGTCGAGTGGCACAGCCAGATAGGGAGGGCCACAGCTCCCAGTGCACACTTAGATTACCTTGGATAGAAGGATGGGGGTGCACTCTGTTGTTTTGAAAAGATCCAATATCTACAGAAAACTCAAGATACAAAAGCCATGTGGTCACCAGATCCTATGTATCCAGTTGTATAAGCAGCATATTCTTGATGATTCTCTGAGAAGCCTGTTCCTCTTGTATGCTTCTCACTGGTGCCAGTATGATCTTTGTCAAGTACATTTGATCATAACTACCCACTCCTAAAAGTCACCCCTGGCTTCCATGCCTGTGGGATACTGAGACTGTCAAGAGCCCTTCCAGTCTAGCTCTGCATGTACCCTCAGCTCCTCTTATTTACTGGCATACCCTTCCCTATGCCCTGCCTCCAGGTTACTAGCAAGTTGAGGCAAGGTGGGAGCAGCTATGTTCCTTCTGGCTGCACCTCCTTTCTCAACTTACTGGTCTTCTTCCTGGGCCTAGTGAGCTTCCAACTTCTGGGCACCTAGCCCAGCTAGCTGAGCCTTCTCTGCACTCAGCTCTGAAAGGAAATGAAGCGTCCCTTCTTTGTGGGCATGGACAGCTGCCAAGCTATATTCCCTCTGTAGCTTCCTTTTCATTTTCCATATTAACTGTCTAGGGCTGCCTAACAAATTATTACCATGCTTACTTAAAACATCACTGATCACTTTTGATTTCACTGTTTGTGAGGGCTCTGGGTGCTATGGTCTGATTGTTTCTGTCCTCTCAAAGTTCAGCTGTTGAAGTGCTAGCCCTCAGTCTTATCCAAGTAGAAGAAGCCTTTGGGAGGTGATTGGCTACTTGGTGGGGCCTTCACCACTTAAGTTGGTGCCCTTGCAGAAAGGCCCTGGAGGGCTCTCACATGCTGTATATCACATGAAGATACAGCAGAGCCTCATCATTACCAGTCCTTGGATCTCAGGATTCTTGGCCTCTACAATAGTGAGAAATTAGTTCCCTTTGCACATAATCACCTAGTCCATAGTTCTTTCATTATAGCAGGTTGAATGAACTAAGTCTGGGATCTGGGTTGGGCTGGATGGCTCTGGACAGGGCCTTCAGTGAAGTAGCAGTCAGGTTCCTATGTGTCTGCAGGGGTCTGGAGGCTAGGATGGGTGGGATCTGTGCCCTGAGGTGCCTCAGTCCCTGTCTGGGACTGATGTTGGTAGGATATGTCTCCTTGTGGCTTGGCCCTGGCGCTGATGGAACATGGCCATTGGCTTGGCCCTGGTCTTCCTTCCTCACTGATCTCTAATTTTACTCAGGTAGCAGTGTGGCCACTTTACTAAGCTCCTCTGTACCTCTGGTGGCCCTGGGATGTGAGCTGTGGTCTGCAGGGTGACACCTTCAGGAAAGTATTACTCTTCCTGGTGGAAAAGGGGCAGTCTCACTTGTGTCAAAAGGCAAACACTGGCTGCTGCTCCATGGAGTATCCAGCCTGAACTGTCCACATTGAACTGTTATTTGAGAGAAACAATCCTTATCAGTGATATCACAAATGTTCTACTTCCTGTCACTCATACCTGGACATGATTTTAGTCCCAACCCTGTCCTCTGCCCTCTTCAGAGTCTAGTACTACACACACCACACTGAAGTCTCCTCTTCACCTTTACAGTGACAACTCCAAGAATAGGCTTTGGTTATACTTACCCTTGTCCAACACATTTCCAGTAAAAGATGGATTTGCATTTAAAAGAGACCTGTAGCAAATCTTTTGAATTCTGATCCAGGGAAAAACTCTATCCTATGCTGGTGATCAGCAGATCTAGTTGTGTTCTAATTTTCTTTCCACTCATGCCAAGACCCAGGTCAGAGAAAAGAGATTTCAAAGACAGCAGAGGGGTAGGGAGGACAGAACCAGTTTGATGTTTAGGGATGTGAACTATAACTGTGTGGATGCAGGTCACTGTACATTTGTCAAAACCACAGCATGGACCCTAAAGGGAACTGTGAACCTAGGCAGATAACACTGGGTCAGTATCAGGTCCCCAAGCAGAAGCTACACTTAAGAGACATTGTCAATGGGGAAGCCAGGGAAGGAAGGCTGTATGGACATTCTTCACTTTCTGTAAGCCTAAAACTTCTTTAAGAAAAATAATGAGGTACTACAAAAATAGAGAAAGGAAAACAAAGACAGCAAAAAGTTCAGAGTCTTGGAACCAAAGGGAAAGAAAAGAGATGGGCGAGAAGGAAGTCTGACTTAAGTGGCTGGAAGCTAAATCAGGGATCAGTAACACCTCTATCAAGCCATGTAGTGTGTGAGTTGGCGGGGGGGGGGTGGGATACGCTTTCCATTCCACTGGCGGCTCCAGTGCTACCTGCTATTTTTTTCCTCTGTATTTAGGGCAGAGCCTACAGGGTCTATAGGGTCTCACTATGTGGATCAGACTCATAGTGATCCTCCTGTTTTCAGCCCCCCAAATGCTGGGATTACACATGCGTACCACCACACCCCATCTCAATTGCTGTCTCAGTGTGTCCTGTGGACAGAGCCGACACAGCATGCCAGGGATCGAACCCCAGCCATTACGCTCTGCCTAAGCAGGTGCTTTAGTCTGCTGAGCTATCAGGCAGGTCCATTACCTGCTATTATTATCCTCTTCTGTCTGATGAAAATATGAGACATTGGGGGTCAAGGAGATAGCTCAGTAAAAAAGTGCTTGAGTGGCAAGCATAGGGTCCTGAGTTCAATCCCTGGTACTGCAAAAGAAAAAAAAAAAAGAAGAAAATATGAGACATTGGTGTGCTTACTCTATGTTTGGTAAACATGCCACTAGTAACTTTTGAGTAATTGAAATAGAACTTTCAATAATGCTGAATTGCACAGTAGAACTTATCTGCTTCAGTTCCTCATAATCCACACCAACCTTGCCATGTCCTATTGTTTTCTAACACATGCACAATGGTCATTCTAATGCACATAATAATCATACGTATTTAGCACAGGGTCTTGCTATGCAGCTTGGACGCCTGGTGATCCTTCTGTTTCAGTCTTTCCATATATGGGCCACTATGTGCCACCACACCCAGTCTCAGTGGTTGGTCTAGTGCAAGACCAGCATGGCATGTGGTACCAGAGATCAAACCTGGGTCCTTGTGCTTGCCAGGCAGGCTCTTAGGCTGCTGAGCTATCTCCCGAGCCCTAGATGACCTCATTTTTAGACAAAATGTGAATGAACTCTGGGCTCTGAGTCCCCATGAAGCAGTAGCGTTTACTTCTAATTACAGAAGAAATGCTAGGAACATGATCACCTATGTGGCCCTGTGTCCTCCAGATACCCCAGGTCCATGACTCCTCTCTGGGCAGTAGCAGAGGCTCCTGAGAAGCTGAGGATGAAATTTTCAGTTCAAGACTATTGTAGATTTCCTCCTGTAGAGGTAGACAATGGTCACAGAGCAAGGTCTTGAACCAGTACCTGGGAAACCTTGGCATTTGGAGAGGGCTCAGGGCTGATACTGAGCCAGGTGAGTGGGTCAGGCCTCCTAGAACCTAGAGAGTTAGAAAGAAGCTTGATGGGTGGGCCAAGCTCCCATGGTAGAGTTGTGGGGACCAAGTAGCTTTCCCAAGGCTCAGGAGCCTGTTCTGATCATAGGTCACAGCCAGGATCTTTGAGATTAACTACTATTTTCTTGATTTCTTTCTTACACTGATGCCTCTTACTGAAGACCTGTCATGCCAACTTTCCATGGAAAGGGGTAACATAAGTTTTATTTCCAAATAAATTTATGAAAATCTGTGAGCTATTTAAAGAAAACATGAAGTGAACAACTACTCCAAAGGAGATGACAGAAGGGGAGGGCAGTGTGACAGTCTAGACTAAAGTTGGGATCTCTGAGCTGTCACATGCTTTTCTCATGAAGTCACAACCACGTTGGAGTGACAAAATGTGACTGCAAGTGATCCATAAGCTGCAAAGAAGCCTGTGGATGCACCAGACCATCATTTTTATGAAGATACAGCAAGGTAACCTGGGAGAGTGGTGGAGGAAGAGGTCAGGCGTGAGGACAGTGAATGGGAACTAGAAATGAGAACAAGCATTAGCAGCAGGATTAAGAGGTCTGGGAGAAGAGGAAAGGAAATCTTGATTTTTTTTAAGAATTAGAATGTCTTGAATGTTCATAAATGGAAGAACAAGCTTTGGTCTCTTTGGACAGCACTTGTCACACAGCATGCCCTGAAAAGGGTCCTAGAGGTGAGCTGGGTGACTTCCTCAGAGGCCAGGACTGACTAGCCTACCAGTTGTGGTGTTTAAGCTGGATCAGGTAGACCTGGTTGGATTGAGAACCATCTAGGAAAATAGTAGAACACATTCTGGGGTAAGCCTGGATGGGTCATAGGTGTTGACCTTGTGGTCTGTATCTCATCCTTGATTTCTTTTCCTCTGGCTCTGTTCTCCTGTTTCTTCCTGATTGCTAAAATGAAGCTGCTTCTCTGTGTAAGCTCCTTCTGCCATGATGTTCCTATCTCAGGGCCAGCAGACCATAGACTGAATCTCCTGAAACCTATGAGTTGTGAATGTCAGAGGTTGTGTCCCAGTGATGAGAAAGCTAAGACAGCAGTGGTAGATGGGAGAGAGCTTGGAGTCCCTATGGGAGACCTCAATGTCCTTAGGGAGGCAGTTGGGGAGCAGAGGTGGGCAAATGTGTGGGTCACTCCAGATGGGGAGGCTGTTGGGAAGAGAAGCCCTGAGCAGTGTTTTCTAGGCTCAATGTGTTGAAGCACCTTTTGGACACAGGTTCAGAGTGCAGATTGCTGGGTTATTCCTTCTGCCTCTTCTTCAGAATATCTTGGAACAGGGCTGGGAGCTGCCTTTCTATTAATGACGATCAGGATACTGCTGAACTTTGGAAGAAACAGCAAGGGAACCAAAGATGTACAGAAGATACTTGACAGTGTGGTTGGTGTGGGAGATCACAGACACATGAGCTCATGTATTCTGTCCAGTTGTCACTTTTTGGCAGGTATCTATGAGACCAGCATGTCCAAAATACTGGGAAACACAGGTGAAATGATGGAGTTCTGCTCCTGGGTGTTAGGTCTGGAGTGACTCTGGGTGTGACTGTTAAGGCATATGGCAGGTTGACTTGGAGACTGGTTTTAGGAGAAGGGATTCCAGGACTTTGGCATCTGGAAGCCAGCACTGTGGCTTCAGTCTGGAAACTCTTTTATTTCTTCAAGTTCTGCATAGATAGGACCTTGTACTGAAGGGGAAGCACTGTGTTCTTGTGTGGGTGATTTCTATAGTGATAGCTACAGTATAACTCCATAAATGTAAAGAAACATGGGAACCACTTCTTTGACTGAGGCCAGACCTTACTCTGCTCCTTGCCTTAGGCAACATTGGCTCTTTCTGTTTTGAGTCGGCAGAGAACACTCCTGCTATTGCTGTTAGCAATTGTCCAAGTAAAATTATAATCTGAAATACACAGTTAGTGCTTTTCCCCATTTTATGATGCTGGAAATTAATTCCAGGGTCTTCTGCCTGCTAACCACACACTACACCACTGAGCTGCACTCTGCCTCTGGGAAGTGCATCTTACAGATGTCTTACAAGGGATCTTGTTTGCTGAGATCCCTGTGTCACCATCCTAGGGATGGGTTCTTGAGCTCCAAGCAGGGCAGGCCGTGCATGTGCAGTGATGTTTGGTGCTGTAGCTTGAGAACTGTGGTGTGATTGCACTCCACTGAATGTCATGCAGAGCAAGTTCATTCTCCCCTCTGAAAACCTATGAAAGTCTAAAGTATAACTTGTGGCTTACAGTCCACTGGCTGCTAATGTGTGATTGCATGTAATGGGATGACAGTGCACTGTGCCCCATCTCGATGCCCATCACACACACTGGTGCTACAGTAGTCTCCTATTTTCCTCCATTCTGTGTGGGCTCTGGCTCTCTTTCTGTCACCCTTTCAAGCATATGTGGGCTACTTTTTACCATCCATCTTTACAGCAACAGGCAAGCCAGCAGCTATTGAGTGTCAGATGGGCTAATTGTCACCTCCTGGGAGGGTTCTTAGGGTTCTGTTGCTTTCATGGGGGAGGTAGTACTGGGGGAGGTAGTACTGCCAGACTGAGAAGTCTGAGTCCTACTCAAGTCCTGGATCTGGTGGGATGGCAGGAAGAAGGGATGGATGATGCTGAACAGAAGAGATGAAGTAGGCCAAGTCCACAGACCTTGCAGCTCTGTGAAAGGGACAGGCAGGCATGGCTCGGACCTCCTCCAAACAGGGAGCCCATAGTCACCATGTTGGCAAGTGCCACCCTCAGCCCTAGGTTCTACTGACTGACTCACTGGTCTGCACTGGGGCTCTCCTGCCAAACTGCACCCTTGCAGGCTTCGTCCACATGGCTAAGACAGTGCTTCTCAGGCTGCAGGCTGCAGACCACCAGCCCCCAAACCTTTGACAAAACATTTACATTCCTGTACCTCATCCTATAGGATCACAACCTCTGGGGTATGTCTGTGAATCTGCATCTTATTGAATTTTCTTAGAAGCTAAGTCTAATACTTATCATAATCTTACATTTTCAACTTGTTTTTCTTTTCTATGCTTGAGCTCACATTTGCAATATATAATGATGACATTCATCATGGGGCATTGGTACATAAATCATCTCACCTATTTAAATCCCTTTTATTCCTTCTGTTCTCTCTCTCCTCTCCTTCTATCTCTAACTTCTTTTTCATTCACAAATGGGAAAATAATTTCATATTTTCTATTACCTAACTTTCTGCTCTTTTTTATGCTTTGGGTTTCTCAGATAAGAGAAGTTGTGTGATATTTCACCTTCTGAGTCTGGTTAACTTCACCTAACATTGTGGGCTCAAGATATATGCATTTTCCTATAAATGACTCTAGTTTAACCTTCTTTAGAGCAGAGTAGTATTTCCTTATGTGTATTTTTTTTTCTTTTGGTCTTTCTGAGACAGGTTTTAACTATGTAGTTAAGGCTAGACTTAAATTTGCTTTGGAGTTCAGGCTGACTTTGAACTTGTAGTGAGCCTCCTGCCTCAGCCCCTGAGTACTGGGATTATAACACCACTATACCCAGCCTTTTTAAAATATTTTTTTTTTTGAGACATGGTCTCACTACATAGTCCAGGCTGGCCTTTAAGTCACTATGCTACCCACACTGCTATTGAACTCCTAAGGATCCTCCTTCTACCTTAGACACTTTAAAAAAATGTATTTGGTTGTTGCAGTGTCTCACCATGTAACTTGGACTTATGGTTATCCTCCTGCTTTTCAGCCCAGTGCTGGGATTACAGGCGTGCTGGGGTTGAGGACGGGGCTGGTGCAGCATGTGGTTCCAGGGATCGAACTGTGGTCACTGCACTTGCCCAAACTTGCCTAAGCAGGTGCTTTAATTTGCTGAGCTATCTTGCCAGCCCATGACTCAGATTTGAGTGCTTGGATTATGGCTATGTGCCACTATGCTCAGCTGTCCTATGTGTGAATACCACATTTTTAAAATCCATTCCATTCACCTATTTATGGACATATACGTTGCTTTCAAGATGTAGCTACTGTGACTTGTGATGCTATGTACATGAGTTTGCATGGATTGCTATGATATGATTTCTGTAATTCTTTTGGGAAGATACCTAGACAGTGAAGAGCTTCATTTGAAACAGTCTCTATATCTCTTATATGTACTCAATGGCCTAGATCTTGTGATTCCATTGGAATTGTTATAGCTGAGTGGGACCATGATAGTACAGGTTCCAGTGTACAAGGAGAGAACTGCCAAGCCTGTACCTCATAGTATGTGGTAAGTAGCCACATTTATTAAACATTGCAGGACAGTAACAGCAATAACAAAGAGCAAAAGTGGAAAGAGCAAAGTGGGGGAAAAAGTGGCTCGGTAACTCAGGTTTCCTGCATTTACAGGGTCAGACCTCCTTGACCCTGTGTGCCTCCTACTGTCTGTCGCTGATGCCAGTAACCTGCTATCTCTGTCATCATAACCTCTTGAGCTTAAACCTAGATAATCACTGAGGCAGTGCTGTATTTATGAGTGAACAGAGTGACTCATGCAACTTTTCTATTTCTAATTGTATTCCCAATTTTTTTAGGGTTGTGGAAGCATGGATAAAATTAGGGTAGCATGTGCACATTTGAACAAAGAGAAGGGACTGATTCACTCAGCTCCTTTGTTTCTAACTGTACTAGAAGAATCTTCAGAGACTTCATTTTCCTCAGACTTATATTCTTTTTAAGAAGATAATAAAAAAAAATCAGAGCTGCTCACCCTTACCTACTCCTTTCTTTCTAGAAATTGTGCTAGGGAGACCAGGCTGTGAATCCTGGAAATGCATGAAACTCCTTTCTCTTCAGTGTCTGATGTCCTGTGTAGGTCTGCGTAGTGTGATGCTTGAACCTTTCCATTAAATCTTCTGTGGTTCCCAGTAACCCTTGCATACATGTGCATGCTAGCACAAAGACACCGGGGGGGGGGGGGGGAGAGAGAGAGAGAGAGAGAGAGAGAGGATTCTAAGTGTGCAGAAGTTCCTATTTATTCTTTAGAGGGCTGGAGGGCTGGGGGAGCCATTCACTGGAGGAGCTGAAAGAAGTGGGGTGCAGGTGGATGAGAAGACTCAGGCTGAGCTTTAGGAATCACTTTAAAGACAGTCAGGGGCAGAGAGGGCCTAGTGGCTGCAGAGCCTTGGTGGGAGGATGTCGGTTGCCAGCCTGCCTGTGGGGCAGCCTTGCACCAGGCCTCCTTCTCTGTTAGCATTTGCCTTCCTGGATACTAAAACAACAAACCCAAACAGCATGAATGGAAGAAAAGAAGGCAAGAGGAAGAGGGCCAGGAAATGGGAAGAGAGGTTTCCAAATAAAAGGAAGCTAGAAATTAACACGAAGACCAAAACCAAAACCATTACCAGAGAGACCAGGGAAAAAAGAGAAGGAATAAGGTGCTAGTTAAAAAAAAATTGAAATCTTTGGGAGATAAGACCCCTGAAATACAATGGATAGTGTTTAAAAAGAAAGATAAAAGGCTTGGAGCTTAATGAGATAAAGGTTAAAAGCTGAGAGCAGAAGAGCTAAAATACTGAGATAATGGGCTCCTGAGACAAAAGCAGAACATGTGAACATGAGTGGGATTAGGAATTAAATTCTGGAATTCAGAACTAAGAGCACAAACCTGGAAGTACAAAAACTCTAAGATGCTGGAGTTCACCACGTTGGGAGTTCTGTGGTAACTCTGGGTTTCCTGGTGATGCCTGCACATTTTCTCATGGCTTTGGGGAGGACTGGAGCCCTGCCAGGAGCGATGGTGGAGGACTGGCTTTCCTGCCTGCTGAGGAGTACTGCCAGGCTCCTCACTGGCATTTGGTTGCGTCCCTGAAAGGATCTTCTTAGGTCCCCCAGCTCACACCAGCAGAGAGCACCCAGGTCCTGGGTCCCAGTCCCAGGGTAGGCTGACTCTGGGCTTTGAACCTGGAGGCCGAGCAGCAGCGAATTCCAGGCCTCTTCATCCCCATCCCTTGTCCACCTCTCTCGCTGGCTGTAGCACTCAGCTCAGCACTGACTCCCAGGAGCAATTTCTCAGCCCCACTGCCACTCTCCCTTCCATCCTGGGCTGGGCTGGCTTTCCCAGCTGCAGAATAACGGAGCACTTGCTTCCATCTCTCCATGAGGTGAGGCTTGGGGACCCCTGACCAGGAGAGGAGAACAGTGACGCCCACAAAGCACTTTTCATTTTCTCATCACTTCCTCAGAAGCCTGCACGGACGCTCCAGGAACCATGTTTCAAAGATTAGGAACAAGGGTTGGTAGAGTGATCCACCTCTGAAAAATCTTCACCAGCTTCTGTCTTGTTAGTTTTGTGGTGGCAGTGTCCCTTGGGGACAAGTGTATGTCTCCAGAGGTCTCGGGATAGGAGTCTGAGAGCAAGTGATGACACGTGACAAAGACCTCGTGCTGCCTCATTCCATGGAGGGACAGGAAGTATGGCGAAGTCCGGTGGGTGAGGGGGTTGGACTCACTCGGTTTAATACCAGCTCCTCCTGCAGTGGTGTCGATCCTTCCTTGGAACCTGAGATCCCAGTGTAGCCACCTCCTGCCATCATGGTGTCTTTGGGGTTTGTTCCCCACACCTGAGCTCTGGGAGACACATCGGAACCTGAGCAGACTCTTACACATCACCAGGCACTGTGGGGTCCTCTTGCTTTCCGAGGTCGCCCACCCATTTAGAACGCCGGGAAGCTGCTTGTGGAACCCAGGCTGTCTGACTCTGAGCTGGTTCTGCAGCTGCTGCGCTTTCACTCCTCAGCACACAG
The DNA here is from genome assembly GCA_004027915.1 of Capromys pilorides. Classification (NCBI taxonomy): domain Eukaryota; kingdom Metazoa; phylum Chordata; class Mammalia; order Rodentia; family Capromyidae; genus Capromys; species Capromys pilorides. Next base: position 11,305 of record PVKN010005109.1, read on the forward strand.
GAGGCGCTCAGTAAGGGTCTGTCAGACAAAGGCCAGGGCACCATGAGACTCGAGGCCCTGGGGATCCTGCCCCGCTTTCTCTGATGTACCTCCCCTGAACGTCTCAGATGCACAGCGCTATCTAGACGCACTGTGCTCACACATATCTTAGGATCCTTCACACTTTCCGATGAATAAGATACTGTGTGTTAGAAAACTCCGCAGGTAAACGGAAGTTTTAATAAAGCTTCCTGGGAATCTTCTGAGGACACCAGTGCCAGAGCTTTCAAATTGTTGCAGTTTCTGAGGTTGGTTTTTATGGTCTGGGAGTGGACTGCATGGCTTAAGCAAAACCAGTTAAGCCAAATTACCCGTGGCCAGGCAGCCACTGGCAACTCTCCGTGTGGGGGAGGACGGGCTGTGCAGGCAGAAAGCGTCTCCAGGACAGCACAAAGCTGCCCCGTCCTTCCCCTTTCCCTTCTCTGTGAATGTTCATTTGAAGCACACTGACTTCCTGAGGAAGCTGCCCTTCTCTTTGTTTGTTTTTCCGATTTGTTAGTATCACAGAGCATGAAATCTTATTGTAAAGCCACTGTTCTTTTTTGAGAAAGACACCAAAAGTTTACACTCCCACTTTCTATATTCAGAAACCAAGTGATGCAGATCTGCTTCTTGGGGGCTTCCTGTACTCCTTAAAACCTGCCGGGGATTTTCCTGGGACAGAGCTTCAGGACAGGCACAGACACTCTGCTGTGACTCACAGGGAGCTGACTGATACAGGGATTGTTGAGAGCGACCTCCGCGTCCTAAGCACAGTGTATTCTTTGTACTTAATCTGTGCACTACAGCCCCGTCTTCACACGACATCTGAACAGGGTACCAGATGGAAACCATCACTCCAACTGTCCCTGTCCCAACACTGAAACACAAACAGCGACACAGGAAGCCCTTTCCCCTCACTTTCCAAACAACAACAGCAATAGTAACAGCATGAAAACCCTGACAGATTCCCTCGGCCGCCAGGGCATTCTAATGACCATAACTGCTGTAATGGGCTCCTTCAGAGCTGGCAGCCAGTTCACCAGGCCCGTCATTAGTCCTTCTAAGAGCTGTCATGTACTTTCTCTTCTCTATGGTTGAAAACACAAAAGGCCCTTTGTGCCTTCAGAAACTTGGCTGTGATTTTAAGCAAAAAGAGAAGTACTTTAGCTGCTATTCTACACGAGCCCCATCATAAGCACAGAAATGAATCTGTAGTTTTGCCACATGTGATGGATTATTGCTGGGCTGTGTAAACAATGCTGGTCTGAAACTGAGCCTGGGGACTCCTTTTACAACAGACAAATTGAGGAGCAGGGCCATCAACTCTCACACATTGCTTGGGTGAGTTAAATAACTCAGCCCAGATCCATTTCCAGGCCAGTCTGAGAGAATCCGTGTTCTGTAGTAATAAATCACGGTCAAGAGTGTTGGGTGCCCCAGGCGGATCTGTAAACCTGTAAACACTGCTATGCTGCGCAATTCTGATCTTTTGCAAAATCTCGAGCCAAGTCATTCATGGGTTTAATCTCAGCCTCGGTCAGAATTGTGTTCCCAGCTCCTGTCTGCTTCAGAAACAGCTGGGTTGCTCTTTGGAAGCAGGCCAAGGTAGCAGCCTGCTTTTGCTTGTTGATTCTTCCACTTTATCCTCTAGTTACCAAGAGAGCAGGGGATGAGCTGTTTTTATTCCAGAGGAAGGAACCAGGGAAAGAAAGCATAGGATGCCAGATTACTGAGCAAATGATCCCATTGTTGTGGGACATGGTGTGGAGGTGCTGGCAAGGACTGACAGGGACCACTGTACCTCAGTGCTGCTCCCCTGCCTTCCCCACTTGACTTTGGTGGCATCCACGCAGGCTGTCATGAAGTAGACCTTTCATTTGGTGGTTGATTTGGCACAGCATGAACAGAACTTGCTGGCTGTGTAGGGTCTAAGCTTATGCAGATGTTCCTTGACTTAGGATGGAAACCCATCTGAAGCTGGGGACACTGTCAGTCACAAACCCATGTGATCCACCCAACCTAGCAAACACCTCAGTCAGCTATGCAGCCACTGTAGCAGGGGGTTTGTTTCCCCTCATAATTGGGCTGCCAGGGTGTTGTGGGCCGCATATCATGAGCCTAGGGGAAAAGACCCAAATTCAAATGCCTAAATATTTTCTACTGATTGCCTTTGCTTTTGCACCACAGAAGGGCTGATAAGGTGTAAGCCCATTGTAAATTGGGGACAGCCGGTCCACGGACAAGAACCACTCGCTCACTCTGAGGCCAGCATTTCTGTGTCTGCACTTAGCTCCTCAGCTTGTTCCAAAATTCCTAACAAAGTGCAATTTCCTCTTCTCTGAGAAATTCAGTGCATGCAGAAACTGAAGCTCAGAGCGTGGGAGAATGATTGGAACGAAGGCCTGAAGAAAGAATCTGGACTTGTAGGTATGATGCTGTGCTCCTTTTGTAACTAATATCAGAGGGAGAGGAATAAACACTTTGTTAAACACAAGCAAAATCCCAGGCCCTGTGCTGCTAAGAAGGAATAGGCTATGTTAATCCTCACAGCTATCCCATTAGATGACGTAGTCACCAAGAGAACAAAACTAAGACCAGAGAGACAAAGTAACTTGCCGGAGCACACACAGATTGTTGAGATTTGAAATTCATGTGGCTGTGTGAAGTTCGTGGGCCTGGGCTTATGTCTCATGCCTCACTGCCTCCAAGAGTGATGGCGTAAATTCACTTGGCACCTGCATTTCAGGAGAGAGGAGGCAAATAGGGTTCATGCCAAGTTCAGTTGGTGAAGTGTGCTGCCCGGAACTGTGTTGGACTTCTTCCTAGGCTGGATTCCCTGTTGATTAACACCACCATCTGCCTTGCTATGCCAGGGAGCATGGCAGGATTCCACTGTGTCAGGTCTACTTTGCACTCAGAGATGTAGTCCATCTCCAGGAAGAATCGTGCCTGTGTAGGGATCTGCATGGAGATTCTCTACAAAAAACTAAAAACTAAGAGTAGAAATCCCATTGGATCCTGTTCCCTTTCTAGGTATCCTCCTAAGAGAGTTAAAGACACCATACACATACATGCAGTGATACATACATAACCATGTTTATACTAGGATAACTCATACTAGATAAATCTTAGAGGTGGATTAATGTCCATCAACACATGAGTGAAGATAATGTGGTATTTACACACCATGGAGTACCGCTCAGTCACAAAGGAAGATACACTTTAGTCATCTGTAGGGAAATGGATGCACCTTGAGACCATATTGCTGTATGAAATAAATTAGACACAGTAGCTTAGATAGCACAGTATCATGTATCTTTTGTATGAGAAATGCAAAACATAAATATTTTAAAACATAATAAAAGATGAAGGAAAGAGAGAGAGACTGTGAAAATGAAAGGGGATCTGTGGGGAGAAAGGGAGACAGGAGGGAATGGGGAATAAATAGGGTCGATGTGACGTTTATGTGTACCGATGTACTACATGTGTGTATCAATCTCCCATAGCAAATGTATCCATTGTGTATCACAAACATGTGCGGATAGTAAAAAAATTAAATTAAATTTTAAAAATATTGTGCTCGCATAGATTCTGGGCTCAGCAGTGGGGCACGCTCACAAGTAAGTTCACGGTGTGAGCGCTGGTGGTGCAGCCTCCTATTCTGTCAGGAAAGGCGGCCAGTCTGATGGGGTCTCTGGCTGACCTGGGAACTGTCAAGCTGTGGCCACTAGTACTTGGGCCAGTGCTCTCAGAGGTCAGACACATCTACAGGCACTCTGTAGAGCAGTGAGGAAGCCTCCCCATCAAGACAGCCTATTTAGAGAATAGTTTTCAGTTTTCTTTGTTGGAGAAATGAAAAGTGAGTCAAGTCTAAACATATGATAAGCACAACACTCCTCTACCCCTGAGATGGCAATATGACCTATTCCTGTATAAACCTACCATTACTCACTTTGTGAAAACTTTGCACCCTGCTTACTGGTGCTTCTATTTTTTTTTTTCCTGTTGTTCTGTTTTGCTTGCTTAAGTTTTTCTTTCTTAGATTTATTTTTAATTGAAAAATTAAAATTATGCATATTTATTCTGTGCAACATGGTCTGAAACCCACCTATGTACGCTGAGAGATGGCTTAATGGAGGTGAGCAGCCTTCTCACCACAGCAAACATCCTCACATTTGCAATGAGAACACTTCACATGAGCTCTTAGCAGCATCCAAGAGCAGGATGTTGGGAGGAAACATCCTTCCTAACTTAGTTTTTGTCCTCTTTTCTTTTCATACTCACCCTTATTTTTTCCCCACCACCTCTTACAAACACCTTTAACAAGCACCTCGATGAACAGTCCTCTTTGATATTATTTTTTTCCTCTTAGACTCCATATTTAAAAGCTTTGTTCTAGGGCTGACCAGATAGCTCAGTGGAATAAAGTGCCTGCTTAGACAGAGTGTAGCTGGTCAGGGTTTGATCCCCAGTATGCTGTGCTAGCCCCACCCTCAGGGTGTGCAGAGACAGTGATTGAGACTGGGCAGGGTGGCATGCGCCTGCAATCCCAGCGCTTGGGAGGGTGAAAACAGGAGAATCACTATGAGTCCAATCTATGTAGTGAGACCCTGTACCAAATACACTTAAAAAAATAGCTTTGCTCTAGCTAACAAACTTTGCTTGGACCAAAAGTTCATTTTCAGGTCTTCATTAGTCTTGGACAGCACAGTAGTTCTTCTGCTCAGAGTGGGGTAGGTGTTACTGTGTTTCTCCAGCTAAAAGCAAAGGTGCTAGATGTTTTAGGTAGCAAGCCTATATGGCCCTGCTACAGATAACCAGACAGATTCCACTTGTCTGGTTGAAGGATTAGAAACTGGTTATCAGTATGCATCATGGCCTTTGATGATTTTGGGGATGGATGACCTCAAACCCAGCCTGAAAATCAAATCATTAATTCCCAGGTGCCTGGATAGAAATTTGTGAGTACAAACCTCCCAACTTGACCTTCTTTTTTCATCAAATTTGTTCATAAATTACAATTCTTTGCTTAGAACTAACTTTTCCTTTTCAGATACTTACTTGCTCTTGATTTCTAAGGTCTTAGCCCTTATTGGGAAAACATAAAGAACTAGGTCTCTCTTAGTTTAAATGAAATTAGAGTCTTGTCTGACTAACTGGGATAGAAAAAGAGACCAGAATCACTATCATTAGGGATCACTCACAAATTTAACAACTAGACCGCACTTCCTCCCAAATACAAACTTTAAGACCATCACTTAAAAATAAACGGGTTTTCCAGCTGTGAGACTCTGTTCTGCTACATTTCCAGCTTGCCCTGGGACTCAGCACAGCAGCTGTCTGAAAAACAGAAAGATGGTGAGGCCAAAGCTGTGTGGGCCTTAGGGGCAAGTTCCATTCCAAGGTGAACAGTTTTACTAGGTTCAGGATTAGTATTGACCATGACCTTCACCATACTTCCAATTGACTGGAGAGGACTCGACTCAGCTCAACGGCCCGTGGCCCAGAAGCCTTATAACTTAGAGCTTATGAATTCAATCAAAAAATCTTATTTGTTTTCTTTGCAGATATAAAAAGATTTTCTTATTGGATTAAGCATAGAAATGAAGTTTTATGGCAGAAGCATTTCCTAGCCAGGATCTGAACCTAAACCTGCAGTATCTGATCATGTCCCCAACTCTATCCTTGTCTAAAATCTTGCTCACATTGTATCTCTAATTTGCAGAGAGTTCAGGAACAGGGCTAAGTACGGAACCATCAAGTCACCTAGATGGTGATGGCACAGCCCATACAAGCCCAAAAGAAATAGGCAGATTAGGGAGGCATTACCTCTATGATTCTCTGGAATTCAGGAAATGAAGAGTGTGAACTGGTGAAGTTGGTAGTCTTGGAGATGGAATGGAAGCCTCCATCTGCACTCCAGAGTGTGCTGGGTATGGCCGGGTACAGCTAGGTGTCTTCCAGGCGAAGTTCAATAGGTGGAAACCTCTTCTGGTATAAGAGACCCAGTCTTCTGTAGAGTTTGGTATCTTTCCTTCTCTGTGACCAAATCTGGCCCAGGTGAGACTCCGCTCTAATGCTGTACACGAGAAACTGTGTGGTGAGTGGAGGAGCTTGCAGAGGCCGGGCTGTCCATGGAGGGGTGTCCCACCCCCAGCTCTTCAGGACTGGCCTGATTACCCCTGACTCCCCATGGAACACATTAGGAAACTGGGATAGGCCTGGAAAAAGTAAATGTCTTCCTCATGTCACTGGAAGTGGAATTGATGCCAGGAACTCCATCATTTTCCATCCTTTCTGGACCCTTGCTTTGCCATCTTTTGCAGGCTTTTACACAACCTAAGCATTGCTGGCTGGTGAAGTGGTTCTTAAAACACAGCTTGATTAGATTCACAGAAGATCTTGTGAAGATGCAGAGCTGACTTTGCCAAAGAGCTTCTGACTCAGTGACCCTCAGGAGGGCCCAGAAACATGCATTCTCAGGAGCTCCTGGGAGGCTGGGGGGACACTCACTGCAAGGCCCCAAGTCAGGCCCCAGTGTGTCATCCTTTCTTTTTGCCTTTGGAACCTGCTCCTTGCTCCTCCTGACCTCTCCTTCCATCAGCTGTGGGGACAGGCAAGTGCTGAGTTTGAAGCCTGGCTCCCACAAATGGGCAAGGTGACAGATGGTGAAATATTAGGGGAACAGAGAACCTTAGAGCCTCATGAGGGCCTACTGCTGAGTGCGGGGCCAGATTGCGCATACTGCTGACCCAAGAGTCATCCTGGAATGACTGGCATCACTGGTTGGGGACACAGGACTGACACCATTTGGATCTGATCTCAAAGAACATAATGGGCTGGCCTGTTATCTGAGCATGGAGACATCTTCCTGGTGTTCTGTGGGGACCTGAGCCATCCTCTGTGCTGGAGGCAGGAAGGTAAAAACAGGAGGCTTGTCTCTGCCTGACAGCTGCCCAACTCCCAGACGGCCACCTCAGGCAGTAGTAGGTAGGTGGTCCACTTAGGGAGGGGGTTTATTTATGGTCTCTGAGCACATGGGACTTTGGAAGTGCCAAGGTCCAGGAATTTGTGGTAAGTAGGATTAAGACTTGAGCTCTGCTCCCTGGAAATGCTTGCCAAATAATATGACAAGACCAGACTTTTACTCCTCAAGTAAGTTTTTGGAATTACCAGCCAGAATGTAAGGAAGCACCAAATCTGGTGTTGAATTGTGGTGCAAGTTGCCTCCAGAGCAGAACTGAACAGCATAAGGGGACGAGTCAGGAGAGCCCCTGGGGACATGGATTTCACTGTCTTGGAAGAAATGATGCTGCGGTTGGCAGGTAGGTGTGGAACTGTCTCTGGTCTTTACCAAAATGATAGGCCACTGTGTTTCAGGAAAGACTTGAAATTAGCAGTACTGCAACAGCTTTCCTTTATTGCTGGGTTCCTTGAGTGAAGCAGCAGGTGTATTTCTTGGGCTAATACACTCTCCATCTGTTTACTGACGATGTGCATGTGGCTGTCTTTCTTTCTTTCTTTCATTCATGTATTTGGTACAGTATCTCACTACAAAGCTTAGACTCATAGTGATCCTCCTGCTTTCAGCCTCCCCAGTTCTGGGATTGCAGGCATGTGCCACCACAGCTAGTCTTGGTGGCTGGCTCGGCATTCCTGGGGGTGAGGGGGAGCGGGCAGGGCCTGTGGTGCTGGGGATCAAACCCCAGGCCCTGAACTTTCCTGAGCTGGTGCTTGGTCTGCTGAGCTATATTGCCAGCCCTGTGGCTGTGTTTCTGATGAGTGTTCCTTTCTAATCCCTGGGGAAATATAAGAGGAAGTGAAAATAGCTGCCTGCTGTTTAAGCCTCAAGAAAAGCAATTCTATAGGCTAAACTCAACTGTGAGTATTAAGGTGAGGTCAGCTGAATTCTTTTAGAGGAATAATTAGAGTCTGCTTGGCCTTACAGCCTTACAGTGGCCTTTGGGGCAGACTTTTCTACTGATAAGGAAGAGGCCAGGGGAGAGACCAGGGGACAGTGGTAGGAGTGTGGACAGATACCTGTTCTTTGTGTTTAACATGAAGAAGCCTGTGGCATCTTCCCTCAGTGTGCAGTATGTGGAGCCAACAACCCTAAAGCCAGGCAGAGTAGAGGGGAAATGCCCAGAAAGCCCTGCACTGAGGGTAGGAAGTGCCCTGATGCCTGTGAACTCCCTACATCCCACTTCTTGCATTCTTCCCAAGTCAATAGGGACCATGAGTTTAGAAGTCAGACCTGAGTTCGAACCCCAGCTCCCCATTCTAGCAGGGCTGGACAGAGGCTCTTTCTCTCCATCAGCCAATTTCCGATGGGGTTAATAACATCTGAGTCACAGGATTGGTGAGAAGATAAGCAGTTACGCATGGAAAGTCCCCCACAAAAAAACTTGGTACCACTGGACACAGTGCAGGCATGCATTAAGCAAACATCTGGCACTGTGCTAGAGCTGAGACTAAAGAGACAAAGAAGATGTTTTTCCATCCTTGTAGAGCTGTTTAATAAGATGCACTGAAAACAAATATAGACAGATAAATTGGACAAGTGTTGACCAAAAAATACAATGAATATTTAAATTAAAAACTATTACGGTAGAAGACACATTGCTATTAGTCCCCTTCAAAATACCCCTAACCTTGTTTTGAACACACACCATTGTTCTTGCCACTTTCTGTTATAGTCCTGGAAATCCTCTTTGGTGAGTGTCTTTACAAGATGTGATAAAAAAAATTGTGATGAATGCTGCTGCTAAGGCTCATGGAAACATGACTCTGCGTCTTCATCCACCTTACTGACCAGATCTGTCATTCTGTGGCTTCTTGATCTTCCCCAAGGTCAAAATGACTGGAAGGACAAATATCTTGAATTAATTTAAGACAATGAGATAGCCACAACAGGGCAAATAAAAACACTGGCAATGTGCCTTTATGGTAATACACTCTTTTAAATTTAAACACACACTGTATTTTTTTCATCACACTATATATATATAATCATAATGGATTTATTTTTTATTTTTTATTTTTTGTGGAACTGGGGATTGAAGTCAGGCCCTTGCACTTGCCAGGCAAGTGCTTATTCTACTAAGCTATCTCCCTAGGCCCCACAATGGATTTAGTCAACTGCATTTAGCCATAAAGGGCACAAAGGCTGGGACAGAAGATATTTGGGGTTAAGTAGGAAGCCCGTTCCCATGAGGTCAGAGGGGAAGGTTTTTCTGAGCAGATGGATTTAGGTGGAGAACTAAACCATGAGAACAAGTAGGACACGTGAAGAGTTGGGGGTGATGCTTTCTAAGCAGGAGAAATCACATGTACAATTCTCTAACCATGGATGAGGATTGGGTGACCCCAGTCCTGACCCAGCAGGGTCCCAGTGTTGTAGGCAGCTGAATTAGATAGAAATATTATAGACAATCAGACAGGGCCAGGCCCTCAAGGAGACTATATGGAAGACAAGGTGACTTTACAACTTTGGAAGAGACAGACCCCTGCTGTGGGCCAGATCTCAAGACAAAAGAGTAAACAAATGCAGCACATACTTCTCTAAAGATGAATATCAGGGATTGATATTCTAAATAGGTATCAATCGCCTTCAAGAGCCCAAATGATTCAATAGCCCATCCCCCAACAGGAAGAGACCCTGCCCTGTATTCATGCCTGCTTGCTATGTGACTCACTTCCCCATTTGGTATTGGATTTAATCAATTTTACCTGAGCAATGGTGCTTGTAATCTTACTGGTTGACCATAGTTTTGTCCCCCATCATGCCCACCTAAGTGAGTTCCCATGTTCTCCACCACCTTAGACCCACCTCATTACATGATTTTACTCTATAAAAGTACCTAGAAGAGACAGCTTCCCAGGGACCGCCTGATCAGGGTCCCCTTTCTGTCCCTTTCTCCGACAGGAGCTTTCTTTCCCCCAATAAATATATTCTGCTCATAACCTATTTGTTCCCAAAATTTATTCTTTGGTTTTAGAGAACACAAACTTAGCCCAGGTAACTTTCAGGTCAAGAGTTTCATTTGCCCCTTATAACATTTGGAAGTTCCCTATATCACCAGGAGCCAAGCAAAGTTAGTAGTAGAAAGAGGTGAACCACAGGGGTGAATGGGAGGAGAGAGGCCAATGGCTGGGGCTGCAGGGATGAGGCCATGGAGGTGGGTCTCCTGTGTCCTGGGAGAGACTGGGTTTTATTCAAGTACAACTTCACTATTCATTTCCTTCCTGCCACTATTCCCCAGCAAGAACCTGCTGCTTGCCATCTCAGTCTGCACGCATCCCAGAGGCCTGTGCTCCAAAAATCAGGAACATCAGCTATCAGGCTGGGTGTACCCAAAGCTGTCCCCACAGTGGGGAAGCAGAAAGAAGTCTGTCCAGGGTGCACTGCTGAGGTGTTGGGGAGAAAGGTATCAGTGCAGATTTAGTGATGCCTCTGTCTTGTAGAAAAGGCTCTGGGTATTTTCTCTTTAGCTATCTTCTTTTGAGTAGCGATGCTTTCTACAAAGGTTCACTCTGTATCCCAGGCTGTCCTTGAACTCACAATTCTCTTGTCCCAGCCTCCCAAGTGCTGGGATTCCAGGTGTGAATCATCAGGCCCTGCTACTCTTTAACTTCTTAAATCATAACCACTAACATGTTAGGTAGCCACTGTAGTCAGTTTTGCATGTGAGAAAACTCAGAAAAGTTATCTAAGAAAGTGATCAGGTGGTATAACTACTTTGGAAAATAATTTGGTTTATTCCAAGTTCTGTTTTCACATGCCCTTACTGTTCCAGACTTCTGGTCTTGGTGTATCCCCAAGGACAGTTGTAGAAAGGGTACCAGGACAGTGTGTATGAATATTCATGACAGTGCTGTGCTTAGTAGCAAAGACCTGGAAATAATACAAATGCCCATCTGGAGGAAGGGAAGAGAATAGTGTAATCACCTCATGAAATATTATGTAGCAGTGGAGAGGTACAGGTGCCCACAGCAATGCAAATGTCATGCAACCTCATGTTAAATAAGTTGAAAAGAAGGATAAAATGGAAACAAAGCATTGTGAATGGGGAGGGGAAGGAGGTGAAGGGAAGGGATAAGAATAGGAAAGGAAAGAGGAACCAAGTTATATCATGTATAGGCATAAATTCTGTACAATGAATGTGACCATTATGTGTACATAAATTGTACCAATAAACTTCATAAGTGAAAACAATAAGAAGCCCTAATTTCTTAGGATGCTGTACTTTCTGAAAGAGTCCAGAAACAAGTGAAAATGAAACTGCAGGATCTGTGGACAGAGATGTACATATATATGTTCAAGCATTCCAAAGCAAAACAATGGGAATCAGGAACTCTTGGTTACTTCTGGGTAGAGAGGCACAGAAAAAGCAGAACAGCAGACGAATATGGGGAGTGCTCTGGAGTAGTGGGCATTTGTGACACCATAGCTGAATGAATGAGTAAATGAATGAATGACAGAGCACTTGAATGAATAAGGTCAATTCCACTATACTTGGGCCAGTGGTGACATGGCACCATGTATTTTAATGAATAATTCAACTCTGCAATTAAAACTCTTTTTCTTTCCTGTGAAAGAAAAAAGAAAAGAAACTTTTGTGGGCTTTCTGCTACATGGGAGACAGAAGGAATAACCCAAGCATTTGGTCAGGCACTGTACAGGTTGAGCTGCCACTTGGTGACTTCATTTCTGTGTCTACACCAGTAGCGCTTAGAGCTTACCATAATACACTAATATTGTTCAGATCTGCTGTTCATTATAGGGTTTGTGACCATTGAACTTTTCTGACAATGTACCATATCAAAAAAATCAGGACATTTATACCTCATATCTGCAAATTCATTGGTTAATTTTCCTTATTTTAAGAAGAGAAATTAGAAATGTAAATAGAAATTAATTTTTCCCATAGTCTTATGGCTTCAGTACTCTATTTTGGAGATATCTATAGATCACTGAGTCATATTATACATATTTTCTGTAGTACTGGAGACTGTATCTAGGATCTTCCCTTTTTTAATTTTTCATTTAGAGACAGGGTCTTGCTAAGTCACTAGTTGCTCAGGACTCACTTGAACTAGCAGTTCTCCTGCCTCAGCCTCCTCAAATGAAGGGAGTAGAGGTGTGTACCACTGCACTCAAATATAATTTAATTTCTGTATTTCAGTCTCCTCCAGCTCTTCATATGCATTTCCCTACATGATAACATCAATACTCTGAAGGGCAGGCAGCATCTTACCCAGTACATCCACAGGCAAAGAGAGAAGCTCAAAGCCTGGCTCTCCAGCTACACCACCACGTCTGTGACACAGCAGTGTGTCCTGGGCTTGCTTAGCACTCCCAGCTCTACTTGGGGGCTTCTGTTTCCATTCCAAAAGCTGTCATATTCCCAAAGCCACACAAACTGTTGCAAATTCCAGCTCTGCTAGGTGCCCTCAGCCTTTCTAAATCTGTATCCCCTCTGCAAAATGAGATAACATTGGACCTATGATGTGGTTTTAAGGCATGAAAGTAAGATCAACAAGTTGTCCTAGTTACTTTTCTTATTGCTAAGACAAAGCATCTAGGACCCACAAGGAGGAAAGGTCTATCTTGGCTCATGGTTTGTAGAGGTTTCAGCCTGTATTGGCTGGGTAGCATGGCAGAAGGGATGGCAGGAGAGAAACAGTCCACAGCAAGCACGCAGAAAGAAGCAAGTAGCAAGCCCGCTGGACTTTTGTCCCATCTTGGCTACAAGCCTTTTAGTGGGTGCCACTCACAGCCTGGGTGGAGCTTCTCATTATCTACACTCAGAGCTATGCTAAAATGATCTGTAGAGAAATTTAGTTATCACAGCCTTTAATTCACCCTCACAAACATGGGATCCAGTCACCTCTGAAAAGCCCCACTTACGAGAGTCTGAGGCTATGAGGGGATGTCTGGAAACAAACCATTAACACTGGATTGAAACCTAATAGAACAGGACAGGCAAAAAATGCTAGTTTTCTCTTTCTACTTCCCTCTGTCTTTATGTTGGCATTAGGAGTTCAGCAACTTAAACAAGTCAGAGAGAGGAAGCAGTAATTGTCAATAGCACCTGAAATACTGCTTTATGCATTTGATTTTGAATGCAGAGAGCCCTATGGATGCATTAGCCTTGTCCCTAACTCTCTTGCCCCTTGGTGGGCAGTGCTGTCACAGTTAAAGCAAACAGGCCAAGGTGCCTAAAGTCACAGCACCTACACAGATCTGTGTCTCTTCCACTTTGCACGTCGCACATGCTAGCACACCACGCTATTTCATGTGCGCATTTATTGCCAGCTCAGTCCTGACTCTTCCAGCTGTAACATGATATTTTGCTTCATTTTCTCTGTCTGAAGGATTGGACTGGGTCTTTACATCTGAACAACTCCATCAGGACCAAGGAACCTGGCTGACTCGGGCGCCTGAGAATCATCCCATTCTCAGGCTCGCCTCATCTCTGAGCACAACTCCTGCACACAGAAACAACAGCCCATCTTTACACAGTCGGCTGCTGAGCCCTGCACATGTTTCTCATTTATGTGACACCATTCTCTCAGCCCATTCCATTTGCACTTATGAAGCACACATGTACCAGCACACAGCTTGATTTAAATGAAACAGACACCTTAAGAATCTGCAGAAGTCATGGTGGCCTCTGAACATGATCTGCAACAGTGTACTGCGACCCCCAAGGTACCAGGATGGGCAGACAGATCTAGGGATGACATCCCCTACATGTGCTCCTTGGACACAAATGTCAGATCCAGAGGAGATGAACTCCATGACAGCTGGGCAGAGTGACTCCTGCTTCACTGACCAGAGCTTTCCTCTCTCCCTGGAGATGGCATCACTACTTCCTCTACCCATGGCAGCGAGGTCTCCTGGTGTGGAGACCATGAGGCCCCATGAAATCAGCACACCCATGTGCATACCCACACAGGAGCATTTTACACACAGAGTCGTGCATGCAGGCTGCTCTGATTGGCCAATTCAGTTCATTGCAATGTAGCAGGTGGATTCTAAGGAAAGAGGTAATACCATAAAATGCACCGACTTCCCTGACAGGGTAATGGATTGACATTTTGCTGAAGACACATTGATATTTCAGTCACTGCAGTTGTAATACGGCCATCATTTCTTAGATTTTAACCAGAGACAGAAGTGTTACCCAAGAGTTGGCACTGGCTGGGCACTGGCAGATCCAGAAACAGCAGACTGGTGACTCTAGAGAAAGAGCAGGGGTGCTTACAGGGTTTCAGAGTTTCTCCTTGGGCTGCTGAAACTTTCCAGAGGTAGAGATGATAGTTATATAACATTGTATGTGCAGTGAAAACTCTTGAATTATATACTTTGGAATTGTTAAAGGGCTGATTTTTTTTAAACAGGGTCTCAAATGCAGTCTAAGTTTGGACTAGGACTTGTCATGTAGCTCTCTTTGAGCTTACAGTGATCTTCCTGCCTCCTAAGTGCTGAGATTGCCAGGCTGTGCCACCATGCCCAGATAAAATGGTGAATTTTATGTTACATGACTTTTTGCTCATTTAGAAACAAAATAAACCAAAGAAATAAAAAAAAAAATTACAAACTAGGAACAGAGAGGCAGGGGACAAGTGCCAGCTCTCTTGGGTGCCAGGGAGCAGGGCTAGGCTTGATCACATCCTGGGGAGAGCTGAAATGTAGTCCTAGGGCTTGGAGAAGGGCCAGAGGAGAGGACAGCTTCAGTTCAGCATCACAGAGAGACAGGCAGAATCTCTGGACAGGTCTAGTAGAACACTTGGGTTCAGCCAGGCTTGGGATATCAGCTATACTGATTTCCTGGACAGACCCGAACCCACAATGTGGGCCTCACATGCATTTCTCCTTAATGTGTGGCCCAAGGCCATGGCAGAGATCAGTTCAAGGAAACCAGTTTATCCCTAAAGTAAACCAAGTTGATTGTTTTTTGGTTTGGAAACCTAGAAAGCTGACCTGAAGAACTCATCTAGATTTTTTAAAAAATAATTTAGATCATTGAAAAAATGTTACTTAGGCCTTAATTTTGGAACTGCCATATAAAGTGTTTTTTATTTTGCTCATAAAACAAGACTGACATGGTCTCTTCTGGCATAAACTGTTTTATCTTGAAAAATACCAGTAATGATTGTTATGGATTTCTGTATTGGAAAATCTCAGTTCCACTGGAGTCCACAATAACCTTCTTGATGAAAATGTGAAATTAGTTTTGTACTGCATACATTGTAATTGAAACCTGGAAGTGTGAAATGAAGACAGTAATTTCTCTCTATGATGATCTAATTTTATTTTTCTAAATTTTTAAAGAATCATCACTTGTACATACCACTCCACTTTACAAAGTCAGTGAGACTGTATCACAGTGACAATGGGAATCTGTCCTCTTGTAAAGAGTCCATGGCTGCTTTGGAGCCTGGAAGGGGAGAGAAAAAGGAACCTCACATTTACAGTGTCAACTGAGTGTCAAGGTCTAGGCTGGGAGGCTTCACATCTCTTCTTGCAGTTAGTGCCTGTCACTGAGATAAATACTGCTATCTACAAAGGTTTCCCAGGGAGATGGGGGCTCAAACCCTTCCCAGGTGATGTTCGAAGTGGTACAGTGTGTGACTGGCAGAGGGGGAAGTCAAGACCAGGTCTTTGTCTTCTATGCTGAGACCCATTTTTCTTGGAACCATAGAAGCTATGGTATCACTGGGGAAGGAGAAGCCCAGACAATGCCCTGGTACCCAGGATGGAGTCCTGTTCCTGGAATTCCCTCTCTGCTACCTGAATCTGGGATCATTGTTGTGCTTCAGTCCCCATGATGGATGAGGGACTGTGACTTGGGGGACAAGGTGAATAGAACAATTTAATAGCTTTCAACCTTGGTGTCTTCATCTTAAAATGGCCCTCATTACACTTGACTTTCAGGACGGTTACACGAATTTAAGCAGGACCAAGGGTCTAGCACTGAACTTGGATTAAAATAAGAGATCACAATGTAGTTTAATTTGGCAGGAGGCAGATGGTATGGCTTGTGTCTAGGTGTTCCTTCAAAACCTCATGTGGTCTGGGGTAGTTTTCAGAGGTGACCAGATGTAGAGTGCATGGTGCTGGGAACAAGGTGAGCAATTTATATTAATTGGCATGGATCTGGCTGGGTCTGAGGGTGTGAGTGCTACACCTGCCTGAGGGTGGGAGCCTGAGTGAATATAAGGGACAGAAAGAGGGTGAGAGTTCTCCCTGTCTGCTTGCTGTGAACTATTTCTCCTCTGCAATGCCTCGCTGCCATGCTGCCCTGCCTTGAGGTCAGCCAACTATGGACTAAAACTTCTGAGCCAAAATAAACCTTTCCTTAACTTTAAGTGTTGAGTGTTTTGTCTAAGTAACAAGAAAAGTAACTAAGACAGTGGATAAGGGACCTTGATATAGACTGGGGAAGTAAGATGGAGTCAGGGCAGGGAGTGGTGGGAGTTTCTTTCCACCAGATGTGCCATGCCTCAAGTGCTGGTGTGTGTGTGTGTCACTTATAAGTGCACAGATACACATCACATATTCATGCATATGTACACACACACACACACACACACACACACACACACACACACGCGCACGCGCATTTGCATCGGAAACTGGTGCAATAGCCCTTCTATCAGAGTTATTTGAAGGCAGCTTCCTCATAGAATTTCACAATGCCCAGAAACTGCCTTGGTTGGAAACAGCCTTTTTGCTATACTTTAAATGAGATAACAACTGATGTCTCCATCTTGACCACACCATCCTAAAAAAGGACCCAGATCAGAGCAGAAATGTGAGACATCTGCTCTCTAACATCTGACCATGCATTGGGTCACAGGAAACCTTTGCGAAGAGCCAGCTTTTCCAAACTAAAATGGAAGCCCGCATTGTTGGAGGCAGAGCAAGGCCTCCTTGTAGGTGTGAAAGGTCCACTTTCATAGGCCTGAGCACTGACAAAATAGAAAAATATGGAGCCAGAGGGATCTGGCTGCGTATTCTGGACAGGTCAGGCAGGTGGGGCTCAGCGGAACCCAGGGCATCAGTGTGGAGATTTGCCAGGGCCTTCTCCTGGGGAGGAGAAACACCCACCTACTGAGCTTCCTCAGTGTTCAGAGCACTTCATCTATGTCACATGCTCTCCTGGATGCAAGTTCAGGACAGAGGACAGATAACATCCTGAATAGAATCCTAGGTCATGTTGGGTACTGCGCTAAGTACTCCCATGACCTAATCTTACACACTCTTTCAGGGCTGCTCTGGGAAATACATACTGTTGCTCTTCCACTTTTCTGGCATGAAAATTAGGTCCCCGTCAAAGCCGGGCATTTTGTTCTTTAGGTGTGTCTGTGGAAGTTTATAGCACACTGAGGAGAATTAGGCATAAACGATATCTGGGAAAACTGTCCACTTGGAGGTCATGAACAGATACAGAAGAAAAGAAAAACATTAGAGCACATAAAGAAAACATAACTTGCCACGCGGAGAGGCATATCATTTGCTTATGCCTCAGCATTGCACTAAAAGGGGGTTCCTGACCCTGCCTGGCTCTGTGTCACTGTGCATTGGTTGTATCATGTGGCCATTTTTATGTCTAGCAGCCTCATCATTCTGCAATTTGGACCATGCTAGCAAGCCACAGGCATCTTCCAACTTCATTTATGCTGGGCAAACCCTCAAGATTTCAAGTTCACTTAAAACAAAACCAAACCAGAAAAGACAGCAAGTGTTGGTGAGCGTGTGGAGAAAAGGAAACCTGCTCTGTTGGCAGAATGTAGATTAGTGGCAGCCACCTTGGAAAGCAGCATGGGGAATCTTGAAAATGAAAATAGAATTGTTCTGTGGCCAGGAGTCCCACTCCCAGGTGTATTTCCAAAGGAAACAAAATCAGTATCTCCTGGGCTATCTGCATGCCCATGCCTACTGCAGCACGGTGCATAGTGGCCAAGCTGTGGATTCAGCCCATGCTCACCCACATGCAAGGGACCCAGCAGCTGTGGAGTATGTGCATGAGGGGGAACTGCCCATTCTTAGGAAGAAGACTGAAGAAGGAGAGGCTGCCATCTGCAATGACATGGATGCACCTGAAGGGCATAACGCTAAGAGGGATGAGCTACGCACAGAAAGAAGGTGCTGCAGATCTCACTTCTGAGTGCTGCTTACAAGTGTCTGGCTCAGCAGAGAGCAGAGTGGCAGCTGCCAAGACTCAGATGTGAGAGAAATGGGCAGACATTGATGAAAGGGTGTAAAGTTTCAGGATGAATATATTTGGAGATCTAATGTATAGTAATTAATACTGTAGATACATACACTTGACATTTGCTAAGAGACTAGATCTGAAATGTTCCTTATGTACACTCACAAAGGTAACTATGTGGAGTGGTAGATATCTTAATTAGCTTGATCTGATATAATTTCAGAATGTATACATATGAATCTATCTATCTATCTATCTATCTACATATATATGTACACTCACACACACACGCATGCACACATAGTCCTTGGCTTTTGAAAATTCAAGTTGCAGACTTTCATAAATATGAATGGAATTTGCATTATTGATATTCATAGATGTGGGCAAATCATGAAAATAGCTCATATATCTGCCATACGTTGTCACAGTTGTGCTGCTGTGTACTTACTGTACAGTGTGACAGTTTACAGTAGTGCAGTAAAGTTCTTAGTGTATATATGTGTGTTTGACCTTTTTAAGCTTTACATTGTGTAACTGTGTCAAAGACGTATAAGCATCAATTTCACAAGTTTACAAATTAATCCAACTGACAGACATTCTCCTGAAGTGGAACTTGTCAGGGAATGTATTCATCTCTATAGCTATCAAATCGCATTGTGTACCATAAGTATATCTAATTTTTATTTGGAGAGCAAAATAGAAAATAAAAAGGGCTTAAAAATGATGAATGTTGCTTAAAAGTTGACCAGAGTATAAATATACTTCATAATATCAGATTGTCTATTATAAATAGATGCAATTTTACCTATTAAGCAAGCAATAAAATTTAAACAATAATTTGGAAGTGGCTGGAAGCTTTTCAAGTACACTGTTTTGTCTGGATTCTATCCTGCTTATGGTTATGAGAAAATATCTTGCCACTTCACATTTGTCAGCCAGCTTTCCTGTCACTGGGACATGGCCCCCACCACCAAGGGCCTGAAGCAGGAAGGGTGCTCCCTGGTTTCAGGCAATCCAGTCCATGGTCAGCTGGCTCTAGGGCAGGAGCATCAAGGCAGGAGGGTCTAGCAGAGTAAAACTTAGTTCATGACAGTTAGGAAACAGAGCAAGGAGTAGCGCTAGAGAGGAAGGGGACAGGGACCATGGCTCCCTGACACACCCAAGCACAACCAGAAGTGTCTCCACCAGTTCCCAAATAGACTAAAGCCAAACAAACCAATAGAATTAATCAGTACAACCAAGTGGCTTTCAAGCTGTGTTCTCTGAACACCAAGAATCCTTGGGGGATTCCCCATACCATAGGATCCCCCTAGGCAAAAAGGTATAGCTAATTTATAAGAATCTCAACTCTATCTCTTTCAGAAGCCCAATGCTATGCTCCTGGATCCCTGCTTTTATTGATTTCAAGTATTGGAAAGATCCATTCTGTTTAGTAGGAACAGGTACCTTGTATTGAAGAGTAATTTTAAATCTGGGCTTTGAGCATGATAGCCCTTGGAACCCTGTACAGAAAGCCCTCCACTGGCTGCGATTTATGTAAGGTCAGTGACTGGGAGAGTTTCACCTGTGGAGCATGGGCTAGAATCTAGCGAAACACATTTCACTTGCTAAAATCATGTCAGCTCTCAGGGCTGAAACAGAACACAATCATCATGAACACAGTGTGCAGCAGAGCAAGAACAAAGGGCACAGCACCATCAGAGAGCTCAGATGCCCTGCAGCCACAGACTCACTGACTGGAGCTCTTGATGAAGCAGAAAGAGCAGGGCAGGTTGCCAGGAAACTCTGGACATTGAATTGCTTTCGCTAAGCCAGCCCAGCAGTGTAGTAAAGAGCTAAGGAGCCTCAGGAGAGGACTGGGAAAGGACTGGTCTCTGTTTCTCTATCCCCGATGTGGGCCTTTTTTGATTAGGAAGTGCAGCATAGAGGAAGTTATTGGAGTGAAATCAACTCAGCAAGAAACCCTTTTAGACCAAAGCTAAAGGAAAACTAATAAAACCAGTTGGACTGCTTCCTGCTTATCATATCATACGTGATACTTTGAGGTCAGTGAGCTTAGCAGCAAGACGGCTCCCCCACCACCACCGAAACTTCAATCCTACAAAATGATTTTCAAGCCTAAAGAAAAGTCTA
>PVKN010005110.1:0-25000 GCA_004027915.1 Capromys pilorides
TTTGTGCGCTCTTGCCTACATTTTATTCATTACTAGATGATAGCCTTTCCAAGAAGAATAACAAAAGATGCTAAATAATGTAAAAGAATGAAGCATCTTCCTGGAGTGACAGCTTAGTCTTAACCTATCAAAATAAATGCCTTTCAAGCACCTTAGAAGTACCATTTACATGCAGGTGATGTGCTCATTGCAAATAAGATTTATTACTTAATTAAAGTTCATCACAGAACATCTTTCTTGAGCAGTATTTTGTTGGATGTTAGTTGAGTTACAACTAACATCATAAAATACTCTTCAAACATTTCCTTTTATTCCAACGTGTTGCAGTTCTCCCTGGGTTGCCCCGTCAGTGCTCAGGCACAGTGGAATGAGAGTCCTGCTTAGTGCCTTGAGGCATTGCCTCCAAAACCCACAGTGTGAGCTCAAAATCCGGCTGTGGCACTAACCATGTACAGGACTCTGGGTACCTTACGTGACACCATTATGTCTTGGTTTCCTCCCTGTAAACTTGAGATAATATTAGCGTCTACCTATTAGGGTTATTGCCTGGCTTACTTGATTCAATGTATGTAAATTACATGTAAACATTATTTAAGTAAATTACTTTTACCTCTAGGTAGCTCGGAACACTAGGAACCCTATAGGCTTTAGAGTCAGCTCATTTCTGCCAATATTATGCTGTATATTACCCAATCCCTTTGGACCTCAGTTTTCTCAGAAGTAAAGTAGGGTTAATCAGGCCTATAATTTCCTGGGTCTATGTGAGGATAGCATAACATGTAAAATGTCTTGGCCTTCACTCTGACATCAGGCTCGGTCTAGTTGCCTGTAGGGACAGGGGTTCTGCCATAATGAAGACACTTGCTTTCTCCCTTTAGTCCAATAAGCAGACAAGAGCAATAAAAATCTGCCCAAGGCTTGGCAAGGCCTGTGCTTACCCTGGCTCTCGTTGGAGAAGGAGCAATTCCCTATCCACCCTGGGGGTTGAGACATCCGGAGAGAGCAGTAGCAGCAGCTACTATGGTCAGCTCCTCTTTTATCTGCAGGAGGCAGTCTGTCACCTGACAGTCTAAGATGCGCTGGGACATACACACACCTGTGGACTGACTCTCAGGAAGTCTTCTCCAGGCTGCTTTCTTAAGGCCAGAGGAGACTAGCCCCTACTTGGGCCACCCCCGTCCCACAGCACCTCTGAGCAGGAAGTCAGAGCCCTTGGGGTCCCCATTGGACCACCTGCCTGAAGCACACACTGGAGCCAGGGACTTGCCTGAGAAGCCAGTAAAATTTTAATGCACTCTGTAGTGCGGTCATGTCATACTCGGTTATGGCAAATAATCCCAGATGCCTGCAGAGGTAAAATGGAGCTGTAATGTGCTTGCCTCCTAACCCGAGCTGACAGCAATGATGTACGACTACCATTAGCGGAAAATATCACTTCAACTAACCCATGATCCAGCTCCGCTCAGGGTCACATTATCCATGAGGAACAAATTACACTCCCAAAGTAAATACAAATTTTCTACACGAAATGGGTACAAAAAAAGGGAAGGGGCGATCTGTTCCCTTCGCCAGCACACTGCTGAGTGACACAGATGATAAAGGACAGGACAAATCATTGGCTGACAGAGTGCTGCGCCGTAATCAGCTCAGCCGGCACGCACTCCAGCCGATAAACACTATATTCTCCCCTTAGTGGCAAATACATAATCTTTAACACAGACATGGCTGCTTCAGATATTTACTACCATTTTGGCCGCAGGAACAGTCCACATAGCATTTGTGGCCAGCAAAGGAAGGTCCTGTGGCCTTGATGGGCCCAGGGATCCTGTGCAAGTGTGAGAATTAGTGTCTGGGGAAGGACACAAGGGCCATGAATGGGTCAATGACAACTACAAGCAAGGCCATTATGGGCAGTGCAGCTAAGAAGCCATGATGACACTATGGCCCTGTCTCTAACACACGGGCTACAGCAAGTGTGGAGAAACCATACGGGAGGCGAGGCAGCCCTGGACTGAGAGCATGATGAAGGAAGTCCAGCCCCTTTCCCTTTCCTTTGCTTTTTCCCTTTCCAGGAAGTAGGTAATAAAGCAACCTCCAGGTGCAACACTAGTATTTTGAGTGAACTTACTCTGTCAGACAACGCTAGGTGTGGGACACCACCCAGAAGCCTATGAAATCACCGAATAAAAGCTCAGTGTTTCAATACATGTACCCACACAAATGGACATGGCAGATACTTAAAGAAGACTGAGTTCCAGGATCAAATACAGAT
Organism: Capromys pilorides; assembly: GCA_004027915.1. Taxonomy (NCBI): domain Eukaryota; kingdom Metazoa; phylum Chordata; class Mammalia; order Rodentia; family Capromyidae; genus Capromys; species Capromys pilorides. The sequence continues at coordinate 2,273 of PVKN010005110.1, forward strand.
CTCTACTGACCAGTAGGAACTGCATCTCCACTTAGTCACTTCCCCTTCAGGTAAGCCATCACATAGAAAGGCATGTCTAAGAGAATGATACACATAGATTGGCATGGACATTATTTAAGCAGGTTAAAAAAAAGATGTTTGCTAAAGTGTTTTGGGTAACATAAGGTACTCTTCAATATAAGATGACGATTTTTATTTATTATTATTTTGCTATTACTTCAAGAATTTAGTTGCATCTATGTTTTCAGATGAAGAGTCGTACGCAAAACTGAAACACAGACTAAGCCACTCAACTACCGCCATCTTGGTCAGTCCTTATTTCAAATGCTTTCATCTTCTGCCTCCATAAACACACATCTACTTGGTAGACTATGAATCCAGACACATTTTGAACAACAATGGAGAAAGCTGCTTCTGGCTGTTTTTAAGTATCTAAAGATGACACACAGGTCTATAGCTAGCATTTAACATGATGTACAGAAAGAGGTCCATTTGATTCTCTCACTAGAACATTAACAAAAGGCACAAGAAAGGCATCACTAGTATACGTGCTGTTGGCACTCAGATAGCTCGTGGGTCCTGGTGAGTTTCATGAGGCTGACAGCGATCACCTTCACTCAACTTCTCCTTCAGGTAAGCCATCATGTCCAAAGCAATAGCTCATCAAGAACGTAGTGGAAGGATTATGCGTTCAGCCTCAGACACTTTCAGCAGAATTCCTTTTACAGGTCAAATAATACTTATTTCTAATCATGGAAGTTCCTGAAGCACATTATATAAGCTAGCTCTTCACCTAGTTCCGATGATTTCCCAGATACATGTGGTAGCTGAAGAACAGAGATTAAACTAATGCTCTCTTGCCTCCTGACAAGTACATGGTTATAGGCCCAAAAGACTTAAGAAACTACAATGTTCATATTGGTTCATTTGTAGATACTTGGAATAATCAGGACAGAGTGGGTATGTATAACTGCATGATGAACCAACAGGGAGGTACTGAGCCTTCTTTCAGGCATTAGGCCTTAGTTTCCTGAAGTTGTACCACCCGCCCCCCGCCCATATGCCTGTATGCCTATGCCTGTTTATTATGCTTATTCTCACTTAGGAATTGAAGAGAGCTGAGAGAATGAAACAATTCTTAGAGAACCTTTTTTTCCATTTTAGTGAAGAGGAAATACAATCACATATTAACTTTCCCTCTGGGTTCTGTTCTGCTGTTGGCTCTACATAGCGATGTGGAAAAATCAGGATATTCAATGTTATGTCACTGAATCCAACCTCATTTTGCAGATGACAGCACTAAAGCTCAGCACCATTAGGTAACTTGCCCAAGGCCACACAGATGCTTATGAGAAATCTGACGCCAAGTCCTCTGTGTGCCTGCCCCATCACTCACTTACTATACACAACAGGATACTACCTAGAACCTGTCCTGTCTTCTCCCTGTGCATCCCAAAAGACTACAGTTTGTTTAGTTGATGATGTCTGACAAGTTTCAAGCAATTCCTAAAATTTTCTCTTGTTGATTGACACTTAATAAAAAATCTGCACCTCTGTCACCTCTCTTGCTCTCTCATGTGTGACATGATGCTAACAGACAAATGCTTGCACATATGCACTGAGTATGAGTGAAACAATTTTTAGTTTGGCCTGAAAATGCTATGACACAAAAAAAGAAAACTTAATGAGATTTGGGATTTAAAATCATTTGCAGTATAAATTTAATCCAAGGATGATATCAATAGGAATTTTGGATGGATATGATCTAATGAAGTCAAGTGGAAATACGATGATGCCTGAAGAATAAAATGTCACTTTACCCCAAATGTAATTTTGGAGGGGTAGGAAAGATGGGTGGGTATTATGGAAATCAGGGATCCAAAGTGGAAAGGCTTTGAAATTCATCCAAGAATTGCTGAAATTACTCAAATATGCTGGAAAACTTAAAAATGGCCTAGAAATGTTTTATATGAAAATGAGCTGTAGAAACCTGAGGAAGGTTGGGCCTAGAAATGAGACACAGCGATTGATCAGGTGCACTCAGGGTTGAGTTCAAGGCTTCTGGATTTGCTCTTCTTAACCTTTCAATTAGAGATATAGACTCATGAAGGGAGTTAATTCATGCACGCACCATGCAGAGTACTACAGATAAAGGAGAGAGAACATAAGACAACCCCTAAGCTTTTTCCAGTCACTAGGTGCTTTCTTTGTTATTGTAAAATTTGGAAAGGTGGAGAAACTTCTTTTACTAGCTGTAAAATAGAACAGCACTCTAAACTGTCTCCTGCTCAGGCCCTGTCTTATTTTGAAACCAAGGATGGGGGTTCCACAAACAATACCGAGGACCTTCTGAGCTTCTGGAATGTTGCTGAGGATGCACAAACTTTACCAAGTGCGAAAACTGGCCAGTCAAGGGATGGGACTCTTCCACTCTAAGCACAAGCCACATGGCCAGTCTTCAGCTTGGTATCTCAGCAGTTTGAGTCCTTCCTGAGCCAAGTTAGGCATGTGGTTTGTGTTGAGTTAGGAACATAAGCTTCTGCTGGTTTTCTTTGCTGCCTTTCTTAGAAGCTGCCACTTTCTCATACAAGTGAACACAACACAGTGAAACACAACACAGTGAAACACAACAATTTTTTTTTTCTTTTTGTGGAGCTGGGGATTAAACTCATGCCCTTGCACTTGCCAGGCAAGAAACACAACAAATTTTAACATGAACTAAAAAGTAAGAATCAACCAAGATGCATGTGAGTAGAGGGAGAGCGGGAAACAGTAACGTTAAGTCCCAAGTTAGCCAGTGTCCCAGGGGGCTGTCCAGGCACCAGAGAGCACAGCCCCTAACGCCAGTGGTCACTTTCTAGGTGGTTATTTCTACTTTACCAACCAATCACATCAACATGCATGCAAGCGACATCCCTATAGTGTTTCAGTCCTTCTATTAAATAGTGAAATTCCAAAAGCAGTAAATATGGGGGAAGAAACATTTCTTTCTGGCACTTATAAGATGGTGAAATTTCAAATCATTTGTGGGGGCGGTGAGATGGTTCAGTGGTCTAAAGCACCTGTTTAGGCAAGCAACTGCAGGGACTGAGGTTTGATCTCTGGTACCACATGCTGTGCTAGCCCTACTCCTAGGGCAGGCTGAGCAGGCTGTAATATAAAATAAAATTAAAAAATAAAAAAATCATTTGTGTACCAAGTTTTTAAAATCCTCAGACACACCCTCCCATACATAGCAAATACTGAGTCAGAACTTTCTTCCGGGGCCAACAGTGCCTGGCATTTAGGAGCAGATGCTGCAGGGACAGATGCTGCACAACTCAATCACCATCAAGTCCCTCCTGGTCAGCATGTTAGCCGTGGGCTCCAAGTTATGCTCAGAGAGGAACCTGGTGTTTGGGTAAGGGGCTTAACACACATCATTTGGGGACCCTTAAAATTTTATCCCTTCTGTCAGGCCTGGAGTGTCCTCGGGAGGATGGCTGAGCTTTGGATGCTGGCGGAACCTTCTGGCAGGTTCTCCAGCATAGCCAGAGCTTTCCTAAGAGGAGGTCAGGCCTTCTCCTTCTCTCAAGTGATTCTCATTTCACTGGAGGCAACATTCACTGGGCATTTCCTATGGAGCAGGTACTGAGTCAGGAGGCTTTTATTGTTCTAAGAACATTGATGAAGCTCTTGTTGCCGCTCCTGGCAGATGAGGAAATCGAGTACTAAGGGCTTCGCAACAATGTACTAAGGGCCATAGTTAGAAACCTGCTTGGGGCATCAGACTCTAAGGCCCGAGCCCTACTTCAGGGGACTTGGCTCTATCACAGGGCACACTGAAAAGAAAATGAGTCCTCGGAGAGAGAATTATTATTATTATTATTATTGTTGTTATTTTTTTTCTAGGAACTAGGGATTGAACTCAGGACCCTGCACTTGCCAGTCAAGCACTTATTTTACTGAGCTATCTCCCCAGCTCCAAGAATTATTTTTAATCTCTACATTAACTTCATAACCAAATAGGGGTGTGGCTTAGCCTCAGAGGCTCTTGTCGTACAGAAAGTGAGGAAACAAAAGAAAACACAGGTCAAATATATGGAAATACGCAAGTTGCCTCTTTGTTCTCAGAATACCAATTCATTTCGAGTGGGGATTGGAATAATTACTTAATTTGGGGGATTAAGGTGCCAAGTGCTGTCACTTTTCTGTGCTCTAACTATAAAGAAGAACAATCCCACACCTGAGATACAGAGTGATCATGGCCTTGTCAATTCCCCACCCAATTTTTACTTTTCATAAAAGTCCTCCAGGTTCCCTGATATTAATAGGAAATGTGCTCACACGCAGGGAGACGCTCGGCTCAGTGCCTCATCCAAGCCCTTTCCAGGCACAAGGCTGCATTCAGGAAAGCTCTCCTTTTTTTAGCCCCTTTCCCAGTCACTTCCATGCTAATTAGGGATATCATTTTATAAATTACAGCTTCGTATTAGAGGAAAGCAGAGTTTATATTAATTCAGTCAGCTGTGTGAAATACAGTACCCTAATTTTAGACCGCCCATTCTGCAGATCCCTAAGGAAGAGGAGAATGACAGGTCTTCCAGAGAGAAATCCCAGTGGGTCCCACAAGTCTCACTTTTGACTCCAGCAAGATCCCTGGTGGGGCTTGCTGAAGGGATCCCAGGACCCTGAGTGGCATCAATTCTGCCATTAGCAATTCAGATTTGAATGCGAATCCTCCAAGTAGCACATGAAAGCAGCCCTGTTTAGCCCCTGGGCTCCAAAGGGGCACGGGCAAGAGGCACACAGAGGAGGCTGACAGGGGTCTGGGCTCACGGAGAGTGGTCTCTGAAGGTGTGGTTTGAGCTGGTGATAGACACAAGGCAATCTCAGTCCAAAAGGGGAAGCATGGCAGTCTTAACTACAGCAGGGCCAAGCAGGCACGGCTGCAATTACTGAGGCTTGATTGCTCCTGCTGGGAGCCCTCTGGAGAAATGCTGTGAGGCACGGCGGGGACAGCTGACAAGATTGTTGGTTGTGGTGGGGCTCTCTGTGAAGACGCCCTGCAGGAGTGCCAAGGTATGAAGGAAGATGGCATGGGGAGCTTGGCACCAGAGGACCACGCCTGCCACCCAGGCCTTCCCATCACAGCCCGCCCCTTGCGCTTGTCCCAGCTGCTTCTCTGCTACTGACCTGTGGCCATCCCCAACTCTGCAGGCTGGCACGTGCTACTCCCACCCCTCATCACTCATTCTGCCTGACGCTTTGCTCCTTCTTGTACTCGGAGATGGAGCCCTGAGCAACAGTGACTGGGGAGGGCAGGAGGAAAGGATCAGTTGGGGTACCCTGCCGTGCCGAAGCACCTTGGCCTCTAGAGCCCACTGAAACTATAGCTGCTGAATTCTAGAAATTACCAGGGACAGGTGATCGTGTAGTGGTGGCAGAGGTGCCCAGAGACTCTGAAGTAGCCAGAGGTGAAGCCCAGGCATTGGTCCTGAAGCAAGCAGCTCTCCAGGGGACTTGGGTGTATAGCCAAGGCTGTGGCCATTGGCCAGCATACTTAAAAGGAATGCAAAATGGGCAGCCTCACCATCCTTTGCCACTGTTGATGAGTGCTGCTTCTGAAATTCACATTTCCTTTTAAAGAAAGATATCTGCTTGCTGATGAAATCCTGAATCAGGCCCACCCTGTTGGAGAAAGGCCAGACTTGGAAGTGAGATTAACCACTGCTGGCGAATCTCCTGGAATGGCCAGAAGGCTTGAGTCCCACCCTGGGCTCCAGGGAGGCCCAGTGGAATGAGAAGATGATTGGTGTGGGTTTCGGTGTGACCTGGGGGTTCAGGTGGACAGTGACAATCTCAGATGCAGAACCACCACTGTTGTCCACTTGCACTGTACAGGGACTTCCTGAGACACTAGGGGTTCAACTTGTGAGGCGCTAAGGCTCCTGGGGGCTGGAGGAAGGAAGCTCCTACTTGTCAATTAAACAAAAGAATAATCCACAGCCCCCTTTCCAGTGTGTACTTTCACTGTCATCCAACAGCCCATTACCATGTCACAGCACAGCGCACCCTTCCATAGGTCACTTTGTTTAAAATGACATGGATAATGCACATGTCAGCGAGCTGACAGTCCTGGCCGTCCTTCAGAGATAAAAACCTCAAGGCGAGAACCTGTTCTTATCTGGGGGACATGCATTGGTCTATCATCCAAGTCAGGCAGAACATGATTTCTCCAGAGAGCACTTTTTTCATTTCCTGATTTTAAGGAAATCAAATAAGCACCATTTGTCTTCATCTGAATATGCTTGACCTGCTCAAATGATGATGTCTCGCATTTTATAACGGGCTACATATGCTGAATTCAAATTAACGACAGTACAGAACAAGAGCCTTTAGATCTCTCTTGGAGACTGGCAGCATAGGAGGAGGAAAAAACTCGGGGCTTAGTAGAAAGGACACACTAAGTACTAACCGCAGGCTCCTCAGTACAATCCACATGCACCAAGGAGGTGAGAGCGAAGAGCTGGGACCAGGGCAGACGCAGAAATGGGGGAAGGAAGACCCTATCCTTCGGCTGCCAAGCATCTACAAACGATGATATGTAGGCAACTGTTTTCAATATACACAACAATAGTAAAAATGGAGAGAAAGTGCCAAGTTAGTAGACTGGTACAGCTCAAAAGGACAAACCGACACACAACCCCTTAGCTGCAGGCAGCGGAAGGCTCACATTACCAGGTAACGATCCAATCTTCGGGAAGCCCAGAACCTGAGCTTCTTTTCTTGATCCATGTTGAACAGGAGGCCATCAGCCTTGAAACAGAGGATGTACCTGCTGGAAGAATTGCCTTCCCACCTAGCAGCGTCCGCCTGAGTGCCCGGGCCACCCCAGCCCAGGAGCAAGTCCTAGACACGTTTCTATTTAGAAGGCTGATATGTACATAGAAGCAGGAGGAAGCACATAGGTCAGTTAACGGAGGGCAGAAATGGTGTCATAGATACACAGTAGCACATTTCATGTCCCCATTATGGATTAAAAAATAACTTCCTCTTTAGAAATGTTTTCTTGGGGTCAGTATATCATCTTTCCCAAAGTGAAAAATCAGTACCACATATATGGTAGATTAAAGGACTTATTTAAAAAATAGTGGATCCCATAAGGCAGACACGGTCTGGTCCATCTTAGCACGGGACAGGTTGCTGTGTGGCCGATGGCCATCTTTTAGAAGAGGGAAGGCACTGCGGACCTCAAGCTGCAGCTGACGCCACAGCCACATGTGGGAGGACCATTGTGCTCACGGTGTGCCATGTGCTGTGCCAAAGTGAGGCTGGGGGCGGCTTACCTTTTCTTCCTGGTCACTGTCACTGTCACACTGCAAATGAAGAGAAGAGAGCAAACATCAGTGGTTATGATCATCCTTTTGCTCCCCATCTTCCCAAGCAGGGCAAGACAAGTAAACAGGAAGTGTCCGAGCTGGCAAGTTGCTTCAGCTCGCTGCTAGCACACAGCGGCGGAGGCACAGGTTGTCCCGCTCTGCGCGCTCCTTTCTCTGCCTGGGGTCCGGGCATCAAGATGCTCAGTCACACAAGTGAGTGCAGCTGCTGCACGGCAAAGAACACACTAGTGGAGGAGCCCACGATGCACCGGGTAAGGGTGACCAAGAGCCTTTCAGGGCTCCACGTTTAGCTGCTATGAAAGGCTGTCTCTCTCTGGAGTTTCTCTAAAGGACAGGAGGTAAACCTTGGGGTATCACATTCTCTCACTTGGACTTGGAAGGAAGCAATATAATTGGCAGGGGTTATAGCTCATGGCGCCTGAGAACAGGAGGAATGTTCCCTCCAGAGAAGACACCACAAGAGGTAGGCAACAGGTCAACAACACAGGCAAAAAATACGTATGCTTTGCTGCCGCAGACTCAACAAATACAAATGTCCAAGCTAGGTTTGGGACAATGAAGAGTGGGTTCCTCAACAGCATAAAATGAAAAAAAGTCTCTATGAAATAAAAAAAAATTATTTTTAATCAATATCATATTAAAAATGGGGCTGTGCTTTAAAATGAAAATGCTCAGCAGATAAATCTATCCATTTATCCCCTTCATAGTCTTGGAGGAGACATTGCTTAGATAGACAGAAAACTGGCCCACATGCAGGACCCATTCTCAAGCAGCTCCTTCCACTTGGCGAGAGACATAAGGTGAAACACGCAGGATAAGCCAGGGCATAGCATGCTCAGCACTTTAATCCATCGAGACGGTTCCTTCCATGAGGCAGGGACACAGCATACATGCAGAAGAACGTCAGAGGGAGAGCAGTTGGGCACCCATTGTGCCATCTACACCAGGACAGTGCCTCATTTTGGAAAGGGAGAAACAGATGGCAGAGCATTTCGGAAGGGAGAACCAGTAGGAATTGAAAATGGAGGATATGGGAAGGAAGTGGCAGGGATGACTCTAAGAGAATGCCAAGTTTTTTAGTGTGGCCACCTGTCTATATAGCAGTGATCAAAAATGAAAAATAAATTTTCTTGCTAGGAAGCCATTCACTGCTGGATAAATACCTAGAGCCGTTTACCCCTCTCTCTCCCTAGTCTGTGTATTTGCCTGACACTCTGAAGTTGAGAAAGGCAGATACTTGCTGCCCTAAGTTTTTCTCACAGCTACTGCTATCCTAAAACCCATTTTTTGGACAGTGAGACCTGAACTTTACTGAGGGTTCTAGAAAAAAAAATCAGTATGAAATGAAAGAAGGAAAGTAGGAATAGGCTTTCTGTTTCTCTTTCACGTAACTATGAGGATGTGGTGTCTGGACCTATGGTAGCCATCTTGCTAAACTGTGGCAAAAAGCTTGAGTACAAAAAGCAATATCGTGGTGGTAATGGGTGAAGTACCTCACAGAATCAAGCCATTGAAGCCATGTCAGAGCATTCTGGATCTGGTCTGCTTTGTTCAGAAAACAGTAATCTTACTGCTTAAATTGTTAGTAGGTGTTTTCAGTGCAAGGTAACAAAAGCCTCCTCCAAATGGATAGCCTGCTATTGTAAGACCCAGTGTGGGGACTCCTTCCTCTTTATAGAGCAAGTATGCTGAACCATAAGCATTTAGGAACTTAAATTGCAGTTTTAGAGACAAGATGGTTATCATATTTTCTACCTTTCCCTCTTGCTCCTTGGTGCCACAGAGTAATCAGATACTGAGCGGCAGTGGGTTTCACCAAGTACCACTGCGTCACTTCTTCCCACCAAGCTTCCAACCTCACATGGTCTAATCTTACTCCTTTCAGCAAGTCAAATGAGTTGAGAAAGAAAATGGGTGAGAGGAAGACTCTAAAAGCCTAGGGCAGCAGAGGGGGAGGAACAGCGTCGTCCTGGCTCGGTGATCTCTCCACTACCTTCAGCTCCGTCCTCCTGGAGGTTCCTAAGTTCTGGGCATGTGTTCAAGAGTGACAAAGCACAGTTCAGGAGGAGTGCAGAAGAGCAAGAATCGGCTCGCCAGGCAGCCTCGTTCTCCCAGATGTTCACTGCTCTCCTTGTGAGGTAATCAATGACAGCTGAAGGCTGTGGGGCAGCAGTTGCCTATATCCCCATGGGTCTGTGTGCAGGGAGAAGGAGCCGGGAAATCGGGAGAGAACCAGTGCCCCCACCCCCACCTAACAGCAGTATGTCCCCTGGAATGGTTATTTCTATCAAAGTGTTAAGCTTCCTGCTTTCCAACAGTCCAGTTCTAATTTCAAGGTCCACTTAATTCTGCATCAAGTAATTACTGATATACCCAGAAGCACCTTGTCTCCAGAGTTAAGCATATGGTGAAGAACTGAGACCTACTGGTATCCATTATGGAAGCAGCACGGATGCCAAGCCGATTAAAAATGCTCAGGCTCCCCACACAACACGCCGGGTGAGTGACAGCTCCTCGACAAGGCCGGTTGCGGAGTCTGCCAAAACAGTCTCTGCTGCACTGGGGCCCACATGGTGTGCTGAGAAAACAGTTCCATTTCTGGTATTAAATTCCCATACTGACCCGGGGACTTTGCCGTGAGCTCAGCAGGAGCACACCATCCAATTTACAGCTCCGCTCTCTGGAGCCTCGAGTGCCAGCCCCTGGCAGAGACGAATGATGGTCAAACCCTCCAGCTCATAAATTATGCAAAGGCAATAAATGCACTCAGCAAACAGCGCCTAACGTTTGCCTAGCCTGGCTCCGAACACACTCTGTAAAAAGCCAGAAGCTCGACACATACAAGAGGCCTATTCCACTCATAAAGGGGGTTTGTTGACAACCCCAGACGGAAGGCAAGCCACAGTCCTGAGAAGTCTTTCTGCTTTGCTGGCAGTGGTTTATGGGCCTGCGTTATGAAAAAAGGGAGGCTGTTTTATAGAGTCCGTGTGGGTAGAATTCACAGTCTGAGATTCACACTTAATACACTGCATAGGCTTTCCCCCTCGAAGTTCAATATGTTGTGAATTTTTGACCAAATGATTTTTGGCCTTCAAAGGTTAAAGGAAGAAGTGTCCACTCCCCAGTCCCTAGGCACCCACTTCAATTTATAAGAGTTCACATTGAGCCACCTCCTGACTCAGGTTTATGATGTGCATGAGGCTGGGAAATGGAGAAGGCATGTCAAACGCAGAAACGGGGTCTCAGTTGACTTGACCATTTCAAGCATTCTGACACTGGGGTCCTGCTTTGGTTTATTAGCAAACAGGTTGCACATCAGCTACCAGCTAGGGGTGACAGAGCATTCTCCATGACAAGATTTTAAAGCCCTTGGTGAGAAGCTGAAATTATTTTCTCCATCTTAAAAGCAAGAAACACAAAGGAACAGCTAGCCTTTACTCTACCAGCAGGGAGGAATTCTCGGTCACTTAGCCTTCAGGCTAAGACCAGACCCAAACCCTTACAGACAAAAGGAGGACAACAGGCTGGATGCAGTCCCGGCCACCTTCCTGGACTGCAGAGTTAGGAAGGCACCAGGTCTGCCACCCCAACACATCCACAGCTCAACTTCTTCTTCACCTCCTCTCCCTGCTGTTTCATAAATTAAAGGAACCACCTTTTTTTCCAAGTCAGACCCACCCCTTTGACTCCTCCAACCACCAGCTGCCAACCACCTAAATGTCACTCCTTTCAAAATACATATCTATTGGATATACTTATTAAAATTGCATATATACTACAGTGGACACTGTTAACATATTTAAATATTTTATTCCAGTCACATACGTCGTTATGTACATAGTTTTCTTCTTTCATATAAACACTTAAGAAAGGACAATTAATTGTATTATTTGCACCCTGCTTTTGTTCTTATATAACATGTCAGGTATTTTGATTCAGTCAACATTTATCCTTGAACATCACTTTTACAGAATGGCTGGACTACCACTCACTGTACAGACTGTGCCATAATCTAATAAAAACCAAAATCCCCACTGCTAGTATTTAGAGTGTTTCAATTGAACATCCTGAAATTTCTCCCTTCGTACACATTCACCAATATTGCTTTCCCAGCATCTTTTCATAGCCCCCTTTTCTGCATATTTTTAATGCCACTGTCTCCCCGGAGTTACATTTGTGGCTCTATTGTTTCTATGTGATTTCCAGGGGAACCCTTAAGGACTCCCTTGATTCCAGCTACCATTTATATGCTGAGACTAGAAAATCTCTATGCCCGCATTTGCCCGTTATGTGACTTTGGGAATGTTATTTAAACTGTCTGTGCCTCAGTTTATTACTCTGTGAAATGTGCTAGATGAAAATGCGTTACAGGGAGTACATGCAGATGATAAATGGCAGATATCCTTTCTATCAATAAATGCAAATACTTCAGACTTCTGTATCCATGAATCCTGAACTCTGCCTTTTCTCACTGGGAGCCTGCGGCCTGCCCACGCTGTGGTGCACAGAGCACCGCCGCCTCATCCCTCAGCTGTGGGAGAGCCAGGCGTGGCTGTCACCCCCAACCCCTTCCTCGGGTGACTCATTATTCCCTACCACACACGATGGACTCCACTTTCTACAGCCTCCCCATCTCTAGGGCTGTGGCTGCTGCTTTCATTCAGGGATGCACCCTGTTGGTAGAAGAGGCTAAGGACTGCTTTGCAGGGTCTGGGGCTTCCTTTTCAATCCAAATCCTTTTAAGGGAGAGAGTTGTTCTTAAGCTTTCTATGCTGAAGGGCCGTTTGGTTTGGTTTGGTTTTCTGTACTGACTAATACAGTGGAGTAATATGAATAATACAAAAATAAATAAATAAACTGGGTATGGTGGTGCGCACCTGTAGTCTCAGCTTTCTGAGAAAGCTAATAAGGAGGAGTGCTGCTTGAGCCCATATGCTTGAGACCAGACTGGGCAACATGGGAATGCCTTGTCTTTTAAAAAAGGACATAAAAATTAGGATTTTCAGATTGGAGAGACACAAAATTGTTTTTAATTACTCTACACGTTTCCCAGTGATCATGCTCAACTGCCATACTAACCTCATAGTAGATTAATTACAGGTAGCTCAGGGACGGGCCTCAGCCTACTACTTCAAGGAGTGCCGCCCTAACAGATCTCCTGGCTCACTGCTACCCAGAGTCCTCCTACCTTCCAGCCTTTCCATCTTGACACTTAACCATCCCCTCTACCTGGAATTCTGTTCCTCCAAGTTTCTGGCTAAAAATCTGGTGTTCAGCTTTAAAATGCAGTTCCCTTTCTGAATCTTCCAATACTCTTCTAGAAAGCACTAATTTCCTCTCTGTTTCTTTCGCAATCGCATTTTGGTTTTAGCTGTGATTGTCTTCCATCCGAGAGAGCAAGCTTAGGCAGGGAAAGGCGATGCCCGGCTCAGCTTTTCATTCCCAGGCCCTGGGCACAGTGGGTGCACAGCGATATTGACAAGCCAGCCAGGCAGCCTTGTTCTTGTGGAGCATCGTGCTGCATAAATAAGATATGCGTTTAAAGATAAGTGATTCCAAGAAGAAAAAGCAAGGGAAACACTGATTTGATGCTTAGTACACTGGGATATATTTGAATACACTGGCAGCAAAAATTATTAGCAGTGCCTGAAATTTGGGACCATAAAAAATGCCTTTCATTAAAGGCCTGAAAAATGTGCTTATCATTTTATTACACTTCCTCAAAAGCACTGTTTTTCATTTTCATTTGAGAAATCTCAATCTGAGTATTTTAAGACTGAGTGTTTTAAGTCCAAGTCAAAATATGTAGTCAAGGTCTGTGACATCTCTCTGCCTCATTCGGAATGTAAGAACAAGATGGAATTCTAGGTACCTCATGATAGAATGCATTCTTAAGCAGAAAGTGGCAATCATTGAATATGTCGCGTCCACTGACATTGAGGAGGGCATTGCTCCCTATTCTGCTCAATGGACCTTGCTGGCACAGTTATTTCGCATCTCAAATCCATTTATCATTGCCACCAGAGATGTCAGGGCTGAACACCATTGCTGAACAGAATTATTTTATTCTCCTTTCTGCCTAAAGGAAATGAGAGGAAAATGAGGGGGAACCCCAACTTGTAAACTACAGCATCTAACATCAAGTACAATTTCACTCTGCCAGTGACAAAACAAATCGATTCCCCTTTGGGGCAAGCGGTTTATCTCAGACCATAAAGACATCCCTCACCTAAAAGCAATTTCAGAAGAAGCCACCTGCAGAAAACATGACATTTATTTTCTTTTTAAAGAGATAAGGAAACAACACAGTGACTAAAAACATGTCTTCCACCATCTTCCTATGCGCCCAATCATTTGCACGTGCAAAACTAGGCAGCCATTTTGTGCCATGACTGGCAATTCCAAGGCTGTCTCTTCCCGATCCTCAAAGCCCTTACTTCACGTTGTTTAGATTGCTCTCAGACTGGTTTTGGGAAGTGAAATTTAAAACTAGGGGAGCTTTCAGAATATTTTTAAAGAAGAGATCTTAATCCTGAGAATGGTTTAAGGTATTTTTACTAACTGTAAAATGATGCCATCCTCCTTCTCTACTCTAATTCAACAATAAGTATAACTGATCAAATAGCTTGGATAAAATGAAAGCCTAATTATAAGATTTAGTTCTCAACAATAATTTAAAAGAAGAAAGCTTCTAACAATCACATGATGAGCTCAGTTGAAAATAACATGAAGACTACCTCATTCAGCTGCTCTGGAGACACAACCAGGAGTAAACTTGAGAAGCCTCTGGAATTCCTCACCCAGAACCTCTAGTTTCCTACATGCAGAGCTCTCAGAACCTAGTGTTCTGCACAGTCTCATCTTGAAATAGCCAGAATTCAAACAACCAATGTGACCTGCAGGGCCTACGGGCACACTTCTCATTCTCCTAGCATCTCAGGCAGCCAGCTTCAGTCAACAACCTCCAAGTGCTTACTATCTGCAGGCCTGCTCTGACCATTTACTAGAAGTACAAATACCCTGACAGAGATAAACTGTCCAAACTTCAAGTCTTCAAAGTTCACAAATTAAATTTCCATTTTTTTCTTTTTATTACTTTGAAATTCAGGTGTATTTCATAATGCAATCTTCATGCCATAAATTTCCACTAAGATCATTAAATACTGTTGGGTTTTGAAATGAAAGGAGAAGGGTATATTTCACAAATCTTTAGAGAGTTCATTCAGCATTTTTTTCTCCTCTGAAGAAAGGAAGTCACATTTTGCCAAGCATAAACATACATAAATCCCAAGGATGAAATTTACTTAAAACCCAGAGCCCACAAGCCTTAGTGGCTGTCAAGCTCAGAAAAATGAGTTTCTTGTCTAAAGCTAAAACTGACAGTGTAGGGCTGGGTGCTTTGTAAATGATCTCTTTTAAGCTTAAGCAACAGATCCTTTGCTGCTATGTCATTGATTTACTGATTCTAAGTCATCAATAGCGTTAATCTGTACCTGCCTGGGGACCTATTAAAAATGACTTTGAAGATGGTGTGAAGCAAGAGTTTATTAGGGGACCACAGTGTTACTAGGAGGGGGACCCTCTAGGTTGTCGTCTTTAGCTACGTGTGTCCCCTGAAATGCTATAATCTCTCCTTTCAATATCATAGTCGCTTATTGCTTTGGGAGGGGGGTCTCAGATCCTAGGCCTGTTTCAACTAAGGCCTGGGGGTCTTTCTTGGAGTTGTGTGTGAGCTAATAAAGCCCAAATTTGCTGATGAGTAAAAAGGAAAAGAACGTTATGGGTTAAAATAATACAAGAGTCTATTTTTTTCCACTGTGTTGTGATCCATAGAAATCACCCTGAGCCTTTTCCCTTTCTTCTCTGCCTGGGAAGCCAATTGCTTTGATTGCAGTGATATGAGCTAGCTAAAATGACTTGCCCTTGCTTGTGAGGCAAATGGAACATGCTAATAGAACTTATCGCATTACCCGATGCAAAAGTGCCATAGCTCATTACTTTAAGATAAAAGGATATCATTGCAGACGGCAAGCAGAATTGACTTTCTGAGGCCCGACTTGATGATGATTTAATCAACTGCTCTCTTTCACTTCTCATCTCTGTGCCTGTCGGTTTCACAGGTGCCGTTAAATGAGACACTCAGAAAGTGAGCGGAGGGAAAGAAATTGCTGTCATTACTTTTCAAGAAAGGAGGTATGCAAATTTTCGACAGAAAGATTGCGTTCATAATGGGCCTGGTAAAATACAAGGATCATGCTTGACAGGTGAGGGCAAGTCATTTGTATGTCCTTAAAGCGGAGCAACCGTCCACGTTTAGAAATGTGCTCGGTAAGAGAAGCTACAAATGGGAGTGTGGCAGGGCCGGGGGCGAGGCTGGGCCGCGTCACAGAGGCTCCCTTCAAGCTGGCCTGGGTTTGGAGAGGGGAGGATGCTTAAGCCTTGAGAAAGCAAAAGACTCACAAGCCATTGGTACGAACTGAAAAGCCAAGCTCTTAAAAAGACCGTTATTTTTGTTCTATATAAGTAGCTGTGGAGCTGGACTACCAGGTGCAGATTTTGGCTCTTTTGGGTATGATCTTTGAGACTGGTGGCAAAAAACCTGGTTTCTCTGGGCCTCAGTTTCACTATCCGTTAAATGGGACTATTAAAAGGATCTGCATAGGATTGTGGAGGGCACTATTGGCTACTGAACAAGATATGTCAGTGTACATAATACACAGAAAAGTGTTCAGAGCAGCACTGAACACAGAGGAAGTCCTCAGTAATGCACAGATCATTCTTCAACAGAAAGAATGTGTTTGCGAGCCAGTGCTGGCATCCTGTCTGGCTTCAGCTTAGAGAGAGTCGGCTCTCCACTGGCTGCATGGGTGTGAGCTCTGTTCCCCCTTTGCAGCCTAGTTGTCGTGCTAATGGTCGTAGGGCCTGCTGTGGCCCTGAGCATCCTTTATGCCTAATGGCAGTGCGAGTCTTCTCCCTCACTCCTGCCGCCCACTCACCTATCTGGGCTGATGCTGTCAGAGGCTGAGGAAGCCCTCCTGCTTCCGAAGGAAACGCCTGCCTCTGGCTGGGCACCTCAGCCACTTCCTGCACGCCCTAGCCTGGGGAAGGAATGGCGGCAGCTGACACACACTGTCTGGCTTGAGGCATCTCAGGGAGGCAGAATGAACGGGGATAGATGAGCCGATCTCGGCAGGAGGAGCAGAGGTGTTCTGTCACCCACTCTGCCTTCAATGGGTGATTGCTCCATTTCCTCCAACACTCAGAAATAAAAGCATCTTTCCTAAAGTGCTCGTAACTCTGAGTTCTTTTTCCCTGTAATAGAGAGGCTGAGAGCTATTCTTCCTCCCACCACTCAGACCGTGTGTCACTGAGTGTGGCATCTGCCTTCCACACTAAGTGTCACCTCTGCGATTCGGTTCTCTGCTAATGGGCAACCCTTACCTTAGGCGGGACAGCAAGGGCTGCATGGCAGCAGGGCAGCTCTGAGCTGTCTGGTTAGGAAAGTTTAATTCCTTTCACATCTTATCTCTGCAATAGACTCTTTCAGGATAAGGTTCCTCACAGGAACATTATAGAGCTTTTTTTTTTTTTTTCCCTCCTAGAAATATGAGCCAACACTTGTTTAAAAAAAAAAAAAAAGGATCCTGATAACAGTCCTGGAAGGGAGGTTACCCATCCCTCTCCGTTAAAGATGAGAAAGCCGGGCCTCCAAAGCAGAGACTTGACCCCCTCGCTTCTGTCCTCTGAAGTCCATCTTCTTTGCCAATGTACCAACACTCCGTTCTCTCATCACTCTACCTAGAAGCTACTTGAAACTCATTTTCCTGACTGATTGCTTGGTGGGGTGTAGAGGCAAGCTGAAAAATGAAGAGGCTGCCAGGACTCTAAGCAGGTTCTGCAGCCAGTCAGCAATATTTCTGCTCTACAAAGTGCAGCTCCCCCTCAAGAGGGGCCGCCCAGCACAGTACCTGGCTCACAGGCAGTGTTCACTAAATCGGAGGCTGATCTAGATTCAAATCCCAATGCCTCCACTTCATAGCTATGGAGGCTTGGGATAGGTACTTGACGTTCTGAAGACTCCTTTTTATTTTAAAACCTACAAATGGAGATTGTACTTACTTCACAGTAGTTTCATAGATATTAAGTGTGTGCAGATATGTAAAAACAGCCAGAAGGAAATACTACTAAATTTTTCAGCTCTTTCCGTGAAAGATATAGCATGCACAGAAAGGAAGTAACAGTGACTAATGAAATGTTGGGTTGAATTATTTACTATTTTATTGATAGAGGAAAAATGATATTCTGCAAAGCATTCTGCTTGGGAGGTGTTTGAGGACTTGATATTACACTATTTGAAAATGAAATCAACCACCCATCCACCCAAACAAAGAAACACACAAAAATAGAATCTAACAACAACAGAAATTTTCCTGGAACTAATGGTTCTATTTCACTGGTACACAAGATGATGTTCACTATTTCAGTGATGAAATAATTTATAATTTTCTTAAGTGTTTCTTTATGCTCTTGAGGCACATGGAGTGTACAACTGGATTTATTTCTCCAACTATAGTCAGTAACCTGTATATAGGGGCAAAAGTAAAATCGATAGGCATATGTTTTGGTGTCTCAATCTGTAAACTACGCACCATGAAACAATGACTTGTGCGCTTTGACATTACTAAGACGGTTACTCCAATTCAAAGTAGCAACATCAATAGACAGAGTGCACATCAAACAGACTGAGTGATTTTTGGTATAGCTAGCAAGCCAGCCATTTTAGGGCTTATCCACAAATTCTGACCAATTAGAATTGGAAGATAGCTCGATAGCCCTGTGCACAGAGATTCTTTATATACAGGGCTGATTTAAGAATTGATGTAGTAAAATTAACAAAAGTAACAAAATTAATTAGGGTAAGACTGGGAAGAGATGAAACTTCTAAGAGATGAAACTTCTTAGAGGTAAATGAAAGGACAGAGGTCAGAAGAGACAGTAATAGACCAAGTTCCACCTCCCAGGACACTTCTCTGGCTCTATTTTTGGCAGCTGACATCTAGTACCTCCAATACTGGTGGTTAGTTTTCCACGTAAGAGTTTCCTAATATTCTGCTCCAGTAGGAACCTGGCATCTAGTAGGTTCTCGATAAATACATGTGTAAGAATGAATTAGTGAGTCTCAGAGCAAAATACATGGAAGTGTTATGGACAATGTTTAATTGGTAAGATCAAGAAATGTACATTGATGGATGGGCAGTAAGGTATTTGAATGTAATAGGTCTTTATTTATTTTTTTTTGAATATGGTAGGTCTAATGTGTCTATGAGGACATGAAAATTATATCACATGCTTGGAGAAATCAGTTTATAAAGTTATTCTTTAAAAATTTTTTTTGGGAAATGCTGGCATTGTGTGTGGGGGTGCGGGCGGTGGGGGAGTCCTATAATTCCCGAGCCTGGGAGGCTGAAGCAGAAGGATACCTATGAGGCCAAGCCCAGCCTGGGCTACAAAGTGAATCCAAGGTCAGCCTGAACTGCATAATGAAACCTTGTCTCAAAAAAAAAAAAAAAAAAAAAGCCAGGAAACTTAAAATCCTAAAATATTTGTTTTTACATTTGACTTACTTCAAGCCAACTAAAGTAGCTAGAATTGAATAGGAAAGAGGAAAATGGTGAGCTCATGCTGCTGAGAGAGAATGGGCACAATATCAACTTTCCACGAACCATATTGTTTTAAAATCAGGACAGTGCAAAGCTTAGCTAAAGGAATACAAATATGACTTGACACAGACCGATGTCTACGTGCTAGAAGGTGCTTCAAACAGATCTAAAGACATCTTGGAAGATCACTCCATAGCATCCCAAAATTGATGTGTTTTTCTTCATTGATGAGTATCTGCCTTCACTTCTGTCCCTTTCAAAAGTCATCGTATTCATAACTGTGATTTTAAATTAAACTGTATCCAACAACAGTCTTTATTTTAGGATAATTTACCAACCCAGGCTTCTATGTCATAAACAAGGAAGGGCAGGATTACTATAAATTGTCTGCGAGAAAATACAAATTGCCAAGATAAAAACACCCACTAGTCTGCCAGTCTCAAGTTTCCTATTTTGACATACTATATACAGTAATTTGGTATCCACAATCTCTTATTAGAAAATGAATGTGCTATTTTTTCTGAATGCTGCAATTACAATAATTGAATTTAAAATGGGGATTGAGTTTCTCTATTTGGAGGAAAAGAATAATTGTGTATTTCTGATTAAAATCAAGGGGACTGAAAAGAGGTTGTGCAAATTCCAGCTTTAGCCTCCCTGAGCGACTCCTCGTCAGGCCAGAAAAGCAGTTAGCCAGAAAAAAGACATTCAACAGCGGCAAAATGGACCAGGACCTCAGCGGCAGGCACCGTCTTTGGCCTCATTTGCTTTGTCTCCTGGCCTTCAGTCACAACACCCCTGTGACAGAGGCAATCAGAGTGCCTGGCACTGTCACATGGTAAATGGCAGCCATGCTGGAGTTCCCCACTGTGTCAAAAATTAAGAGTTAAAATGCAAGGAAAACAAACATCTCTTTGTGTCGAAAATGTCTGTCCTTTTGTAGCCTGCCAATGCTTTGGAGGGCTCTGCCCTGCACTCATCTTCTGGGGGCGGGGGTTGGGGGCTGGGGTGGGACACACAGGACCTGGGGGTAGCAAGGCACTAACGCTTTGGCTGTAGGGCTCAGCTGTGCTTTTGTTTTACAAAAAAATTATGTTAAAAGTCTCCTTCAAGGCTGAGATGTGCAGAAAGGAAAAGGAATGGAGCAAGAGGGTTACCTTGCCTTTTATTTTATTTGATGGCACACTCAGTCCCCTGAAACCCCCATTTATCCAGACATGAGGGTGAAATTTAGTCTCCCAATTCCTATGTTCCTCATAATACAGCTTCTTAAGAAAAGAGAAAATAGTTTTCCTAGCACAAACTAAGGCAAATGATTTTTCTACCAGTTTTACTATTTTTCAGTGGTTTTATTGTAGTGTAAATGACATTAGTGAACTGCAAACGCACCGCACAGCTTGACACCCTTCCATACATGTGCACACAGCTGTGAAACCAGGACCACACTCAAGACAGGGAATACATCCACTGTTCTAGAAGTTTCCTTAGGTGCCTTTGTTATCCCTTCTTCCTGACCCTCCTCATTTACTCTATGCCCCTGCCCCTAACCACAAATCTGCTTTCTGTTACTGTAGATTAGTTTGTATTTTCTAAAATTTTATATAATTGGAATCACACAGTGTGTACTCTTTTTTGTCTGGTTTCTGTAATTCATTGCTTTTACGATTTTGGCAATGAATTAAAGTAGAGGCTCCTAGTTCCAAGGCAGCAGGCAACCTTCCGAAGCTGACTTGGCCAGGGTTTATTGTTGTCCCCCATGAATAGGACCGATTACTTGGCCTTACTTTATTCGTAGGCTTTATTATGTACTTCAGTAATCAATAAGCACTTCTATGGCAGAGGGTTTATTTTACCCTATAAATCCAAGATGGAGAATGATATTAAGACATCAGTATGGATGGGCTCTGCTGCTCTGTAATGCTATGAGGAGAACACAAGCAACAGATTTAAATCTAAGAAGGTTACAGAGCAGTCACAGCTCTTGGCTGGATGGCAGGGATCGTAAAAGACTCAGGCAAGATCTATGGCAACTCCACCATAAACCAAAGGGACACGAAAGGGTAGGAGTGAAAAACCCAAACGCAGCAGGCATGCTGGTCATCTGCCCACAAGAATTATAAGTGCGCTGGTTTGTGTGGACTGTGAAGAGCCCCTCTCGAAAATCCAAAACATTCCCTAACGTATCAAATAAAAAGAGAACAGAGAGCAATGCTAGGCTGACACTACAGAAAGTCTCGCTCTGGTTTGGGAAGGCGCCCCTTGGTAGTGGCCTTCCAGTTCCAGGAGGCCTTTATTTCTCTCCCCTGTAACGCCTCGCCCCAGAGCTCCAAGGTAATTATCACTGGAGCATCTCTTCTCTAGCTGACCCTGGGAGACTCATCTTTCTTTTCAAAAGCAAAGAGGTCAATTCATGGAAAAGGGAAAATAAATGGCTAATAAACATATGAAAAAAAATGTTCCACCTCACTAGGAATCAAAGAAATGCAGATTAAAAAGAGGTGTATTTCTTTCATCTATCAAACTGGAAAAAGTACAAATGCGGGACCTGCTGCCTTAGCAAAGCTACTGTGAGGTAGGCACTCATAGACTTCTGGACGAGTCAATATACTACCTGGAAAAGAAGTTTGCAAAATGGGTCAGAAGCATGCATGAAGAGCCTTCTCAGTTTTCATACGATTTAGCTCAACTCCTCTCTTCTGGGAGTGTGTGTGTGTGTGTGTGTGTGTGTGTGTGTGTGTGATTTTTTAAGAAGCAAAAATGTCCACAAGAATTTGTTTTACAATTTTATCATAAGTTAGGAAATAACCTAATATGACATTATTTATATGGTTACTGTCAGCACATAGTAAGGGCCAGGAAATATGACATAAATTTCTGTTTTTAACCTTACAGGAAACCTACAAGATGCAGGGGTTAGCATTCTACCTTTACAGTGAGAGCAAGTCTTAAAGACATTAAGCAAGTTGCCCAGAATCAGGCATCTGTAATTGGAAGGCCAGGCATCCGAGGACCAGGTATGTCTGGTTTCTGTAATAATGCAGTAGAGAGAACTGAAGAACTTAAATGTTCCCAACTGAGGAACAGGTTGATATACCAGTGCTGCACCTACTAGAAATACAATCTAGATAGAATTTTATTGATATAGAAAGATGATCATAGTAATAAGTAAGTTAAAAATCTTAAGGTGATTTTTTTTTAAATTTTATTTTATTTTATTTATTTGTTTGCTTGTTGTGTTTGTTTCTTTCTTTCTTTATTTTTTTTGTGGCTGGCTCAGCCTGCCCTCGTGGTGGGGCTGGCGCAGCATGTGGTGCCGGGGATCGAACCGCAGTCCCTGCAGTTGCCTGAGCTTTCCTAAGCAGGCGCTTTAGACCACTGAACCATCTCGCCGGCCCCCTTAAGGTGATTTTTGAGTGAGTTGCAGACCCTCCCTCAGCCTCTGCTTCTCTTTTCTAAGTAGTAATAAAATAGAGGCTGGTATCTGATTCACAAGGCGAAAGTAAGCAGCTGATCCATAAGAAAATGTTGACATCATTACCACTACTGGGAAAGGAGCAAGGCACATACAAGTATGTATTCAACATTACATTAAGATGGCTAAACATCCAGAGAGATAGCTCAGCAGCATAAGTGTCTGCCTGGCAAGTGCAAGGTCCTGAGTTCAATCCCTGGTTAAAAAATAAATA
>PVKN010005110.1:30000-31688 GCA_004027915.1 Capromys pilorides
GCTCTTTTCACTCCAAAAGCACTGTATAAGACTAGATTTGCTTAAAAACAAAGTGTACCTAAGTGACTCTAAGGAGGACAGAGCGTGGCATGGAGAAGATGCACCTACACAGCACATTTGTAGCCAAGACGACCCTGCTCCTGGTGCACATTCTGCGACCTGAGCAGGCCCAGATGGAGACTCAGCTGCAGAGTTCTGGGACATCTGGTTACCTACATACACAGGGCTGCCTGAGCAGGAGTAAGGATTTGCTCTCATACAGGTTGGAATAAGGTTTCTTGGAAGCATTAGTCAGTGAGGACTGAGGAGCCCGTGGGCGGAGCCCCTCTGCTTGGCTGTAGCTCCCCAGTCTTGGCAGCAGCACCAGAGAGGAATCAGGTGGCTAAGGCATATATTACTTTGTTTTAAAATAATTACACACAAAAGCTGCACCTATACTGTACTCAAAATGCAAAGGAGAAATCTGACGAACTGCCAGAATGATTTCAAACACACACGATCTACAAGCATGAAAGAGCAGTATGAGGCTTTCACACTGTAACAGTCTCATCTTTAATAGTGTCCATTTGTGTCAAGTTAACTAGCTCATTATTCAGAGATACCAGGACTCTGTAGGCATCAAGTGATCTTATGTTCCTCAGTCTACAGAGACCCTTGAGAAAGTTTTTCTTAGAAGGCTTTCAGACCTAGAGCTCACTCGCTTCCAGTCTTTCACTTCTAGTTTACTGGAACTTACAGAAAGCCAAAGCAAGGACATAAGAGTAAAGAATGTTCACCTTGGTCTGTTCTTAGACACAGTGTGAGATCACCAAGAAGACAGTTTGTAGAAGGCCAAAACTCTCTTCTTGAATATAAGAATCACAGGAGCAAGGTTAGTGTCCTTCATCAACAGTCCTCGGCAGAGAGGGCTGTGTTGCCATGTGTGCGTTCTAGCATCTTATTTAGATATAGATTTAGTACCTCCATGCAGTTCAGAGACTATGCTACCCCAACAGACTGAGCACACAGTAGATTCCCAGAACCATTCACTAACGGAGAACTAGAATTATTCATTTATATGGTAAAAGTAATTCTGGTTCTATATTTATTTTTTATTTTATTTTTTAATACAATGCTTCTTTTCAAAGTTGTCCTTTGGTAGAATTTCCAACTATGTATAGAGCTTGTTGGTTACGCTGCCTGGGGCTGTCTGTGTTGAGATTTTCTAGAGATCTGATGTTGGGGGCGCATATAATGGCTACAGATGGTGACGGCAGCTCTGCCTGCTGCACACTGCAAAAGGCCACGGCGAGCAGCCCCGCAACACTGTCTTCTACATACACACTCTCATTCTTCACTCTGTAACACAACCCCATTATTTTCAGAGCAGCAATACATTTCCTTGAAAGTACAAATGGTTCCCAAATTATGGTTTTCTAAAACAACTGCATAGGTTTCATATTTACTTTTAATTTTAAACAGAAAAAAGTAAAACTAGCAATGAAACAGCTTCAAAACAGGCTAGTAGGATAGTAGCAACAATAAATATATTACATATTGTTATGATCATAGTAGTTGTGCAGAGTATAAGATATAGGCATGAAATACTGTCTAAAAATATCAGCATAAAATTTCTTTTCAATAAACTATGAGAAACTAGCTGCAGAACTATCTTAACTATCTTTTGTATATACATATTTTTTTTTCTT
>PVKN010005111.1:0-31689 GCA_004027915.1 Capromys pilorides
TTTTTTTTTTTTTTTTTCTGCTTTGCAACTTGTTTTCTATTAGTGAGAACTGCTAGAGGCCAGCAGCACAGTGCCTGCCTGGCAAGCACAAGGTCTTGAGTACCATTCCTGGTACCTACCAAAAAAAAAAAGGAAGAAAGAAAGAAAGAAAATTGCCATATGATTTTATTATTTATTTATTTATTTATTTATTTATTTTCTGTATTTAGGGCAGGGTCTGTGAGGTGTTCAGGGTCTCACTACATAGATCAGACTCCTAGTGATTCTCCTATTTTCAGGAGTGCTAGGATTACAGGCGCTCACCACCATGTCCAGTCTTAATCTCCATCTCATCGCACCCCTTGGGGGGCAGCACTGTACCCCAGGAATTGCTATATGATTTTAAGTTACTGATTTTTAAAATACATACATAACATTATTGTTTATCTCTTTCCGTGATATTGGAGATTGAATCAAGGACCTTGACACTGAATTACAGCCTTATATCCTTTTTTTATTTTTATCTTATGACAGGGTCTTGCTAAGTCACTAAAATGTCCATGCTGCATTTAAGCTGGTAATGATCCTCCTGCCTCAGCCACCCATAGTGCCGGCACTACAGACGTGCTAAAAAGTCCATATGATAAGTTTTTGGTTGTCAATTTTTGCTTTTATTTTTTTGAGATAGGGTTTCATTATGTCATCTTGGCTGGGCCTAAATTTATGATCCTCCTGCCTCAGCCTCCCAAATGTTAAATGATAGGTGAGTACCAGGTCACTGCTTTGCATGTGTAACCCAGGGTTGCCCTGTCACACTGTTCTCACCTCTCCCCATGTGCGTGTGCATGTGTGTGTGCATGTGTATGCACATATGTGTGTGTCCTTTTATTTCTGCACTAGTGTCACTTTAATTCCTTTCTTAAACTCTCAACTTGTTTCTGCTCCCCTCAGGTGTATTCTAATCCAGTTTCTGGGTCTGAGATTTCACCCTTTAGTTTGCTTTGAGCCTAAAAGTTAGTGAAATAAATGCTGTCCCAAGGCTTTGGAGCAGTAGGGAACTGCCCAAACTTTCTCAGTTCTCTGTCTGCCTTTCCTAGAGGAGCCCTGGCCTCCGTTTTCTCTGTCATCCTCTGGAGCAGGCCACAATCTGATCTTTCTCCCCCTCTCTAATTGTGAGCAGGTCCAGCTGAATGGGCCCTGGGAGCCAGCAGAGGAAGTGAGCCCCGGCCATGCAAGGTGCGCGTCCTACCCAGCTGCTCCTCATCGCTCCCTCCCAGACCTCTTATTTCCTTACCCATTGGAGCATCTCCCTAATGTTCTATTTTGCAGTGCTAGGATTGAACCCAGGACCTGGCACATGACAGCAAGTACTCTACCACCAAGCCACACCACGTCTTCTCATGACTGAAAGGTTGCTTAGGCATACCTCCAAGACCCTAGGCAAGCGCTTCCTCCCCGTGATGTTCCAGATGCATTCTGCACCAGACCCCAGTGCCCACACACAGGTGGCCTGATGCCCTGCCTGCCTGACACCTGCCAAGTGGTGACGCTGCTGAAAGTCTCAGACCACACTTTGGATTGGCAAGGTGTCTTAATCACTTGCTGTCACTGAGACACAACACCCCACTCCTGCCACTTAAAAGAGCAGAGGCTTAGTCAGGTTCAAAGTGGGTTCAGTCTGTGATCAGCTGGCTCCAAGGCAGGGACATCACAGCAAAAGGATCTGACGAAGGAGAGCTGCTTGCCTCATGGTGGCCTGGAAGCAGAGAGCAGGGAGGACGTGGGGACAAGAATGCACCCTGCCAGATCACACTGGAGCGACCTCTTCCAGCCAGGTCCCGCCTCCTACAGCACAATCATGATGGGTCCGCTGATGAGCACAGCACCCCATGATCCAGTCACTGTCCAAACACATGAGACTTTGGGGAACTCTCAAGAGCTATTCCATAGCACATGGCATTACCACAGGAATTCCTCCACTTGACCTCCCCTGGCCTGACAGCTTCCCTGTCTAGGGAGTGGCTTGAGAGTCTGCAACTGGGGTATCCTGTTTGATGCCACCTCCTCGGAAGTTCCTAGACCTGTATTCCCTGATTGCAGATCACCTGTGCCACTCAGCAGCATGTGCCTAACCACAGAATCCTGGATAACACTCTTAAGACCCTCATAGTTTCTTCTACAAAGTGTGCTCAAGGAGAAACATGGAGATGTCAACTTGTACTGGTGCTTGGGCCCAGAACTAGCAGTATTCGTCCAGTACTCTTCCAACATGTGCCTTGACAGTACAGCCCTTTGCTTGAGTCAGTGAAAATCAACTTTTTTTCCACTCATGTTTTCTGTTTTTCATTCTCTGCCCTGGGGAGCTAAAGAAGTTCTGCATCTGGCCATGAAAATCCAGCCTGCAGTTTTTAGTGACTCACTACAAGTAGCTGGGTTGATGGGTGCTGGGAAGAAGGGACTCAGGGCATCCTCTGTCCTGTGGGCTCCAGCTGCACTTACCAAGCCTCTGCCCTGCTCTGCCCTAAGCCCATCTCAATCTTTCCAGTGACTTCTCCTTGGCCCCCTCCATCCCTCCTGCTCTCTCTCCTAAGAAGAGCCTGACTTTTCTTTCAAAGAGAGAATTTAGTCCTGTACCTTTCAACTTTCATTATTCCTCTGTGCAAGTTTTGAACCGTTATTCACAGATGCAAATTTGTTTACTCACTGTAACTTAGGCCTAACCCCTAAATCTACACTCAGAGCACTTTTTCAGTCATTTGTGAAGATATACTAGTTGACAGCAAAATTTGAGTTTTCCTGTTTTCATGATCACCCAGAAAAAGAATACCTCCATTCTCATTTTGTGCTTCTTCTCTTATGCCATAAGTGTTTATTTGGTAGTAGAGGAATTTAAAATGTCTCATTTTTGTGCTTTGGGTTGGTGATTTCATTTCACTGCTTAAAACGGCCCCCAAAACAATACTAAAGTGCTAGCTATTGTTTCTAAGAATAAAGAACCAGTAATGTGCCTTACAAAAATGGTATGTGTCTCAAATTAGCTGCACAGGCATGAGTTACCGTGCAGGCTCCCATGAGTTCAGTGTTAGAGAATCAACAAGACACCTTTAAACAGAAACACACAAAGCAAAGCTGTGTATTCATGGGGTGATATGCATGTCAAAAGAAGCTCACAGGAAAATTCACTCTATATTTTCCTAGAAGTAATCCATTCAGTGTTCACTACTTCAATGTTTTAGTCACTTTCTCATTCCTGAGACAAAGTACCTAGCACCCACATTTAAAGGAAGAAAGGTTTATTTTAGTTCACACCTTCAGTCCATGTTAAGTCACGCTCCTACCAAGGCAGAGACAGCAATGCAGAGGACCAGGCAGAGGAGAGCTGCTCACAGCGTGGCAGACAAGAAATGAAGAGAGACAGGAGGAGCCAACTGGGAGATAAACCCCCTTCTGGGTCACCACCCCAGTGTCTGCCTCTACCTACTAGTATGGTGCTCTCTAGATCAAATCACTTCTCAAAGCCCCATCTCTGAGTACATGAGAGTCTGGGGGACATCCAGATCTAAGCCCCGATACTCAGGATTCACTAATTCGGCTACTGTGATGCCTTTATAAAATCTATCTGCAGGAAATGACATCAACTTCAGAACACTGACCATGTTCACTCACCCTGAAGTTTCAGAATTCAGGAGGATTTAGGCTATCCTCCCTCCTATATCCTAATGCTCCTTTCCTCAGAGGCCCCACTGACTCTGCTATCACACTTGTATTTTTCCTTTGTCCACCTAGAATGAGTCCATGGGTCTCCTTGCTGAAAACTGGCCAACACCAAGTCATGCTCATGCATCCTGCCCATACTCACCCTCGTCACTTTGACTCCTCCTTCTGGTTCTGCAGAATATGGATCTCACTTCACAGCCACAGACAAGGCATTGTTCAGTACTCAGCAATGCCGTGAGGTCCACAAGCCCCCAAGATGCTTCCTGTCCTCCCAGAAACACCATAAAACACACAGAACCATGGCTGTGTGGCACTCTAGACTGCTTCTGTGCTCACACTCCTGCCCAGAACAGCTGTCACAGAGGGACTGATGCCTCCCACCTGGCAGTCCCCATGTTCCCTCACTTCACCCTTTTACTGGACTCTACTGCTCACACTATCATCTTTCGTTTTGTTTCTTTCTTCCTTTCTTTCTTTGAAACATGCTTCACTATGGAACCCAAGCTCCCCTGAGTTCATGGCAATCCTGCCTCAGCTCCCCAAGTGCTGGGCTCATAGGTGTGCACCACCACATCCAACTTACAGCACCATCTTGAAATTGTTTATTTGGCTCCTAGGACCAACGCAGTTTCCTACTATGCACACATCACTTCCTTTCTGACACCTGTGAGCCTCCAAATGTTTCTGGATCCACCCTGAGACCACCACTCTCTTTACCTACATCTTTGTGTTAAACACCGGCTTCATCCCCAGAAAAGAAGAAATAGGGAGAAACCATCTTGACTGCACACAAAAACTGTGTAGTCCAGCAGGTTATGCAAAGGCCCTGGGACAGTGTGGAGTTTCCCCTACAAAGCTGCATGCAGTCTTTGGGGCACTGTTCTAGACTTTATGACTAATTCATGATCCAAGGCTGGGATTATGGGTCTAAGTACTTCTGGGATTATGGGTGTGAGTGCTACACCCAGCCTGGGGCAGAGAGTCTGAATGCAATAGAAGGAAAGGGGAGAGGCTTGCCTTTGTCATCACTGCCACTGCACCTCCCATTTGCTCTTGCTGTTTTGTTGTTTTCTACCACCAGGCCCTCTGCCGGGTGCTGCTCGGCCTTGGAGCCAGTTGAGTGTGGGCTGAAACTCACAGTAACTGTGAGCTAAATAAACCTTTCCTTCCTTCATTTTGGGTGTCAGGTATTTTGTCCCAGCAACAACATAAAAGTAACTGAGACAGGCATAATGCCCATTGTTTGAGCCTACATCCCTGACAGCCCTGGATGCACTTGCTATCGGGAAGCGGAAAGTGGGGAGATCATCCTCGAAGCTGCAGTGGCGCTAGAGGGCCTCCTGCTCTCTGATGGCCCGAAGGGCCTGGCTTAGATGAAGGCAGTGTTGGGAGGAGGCAGAGAGAGGCTGCCATTAACCGAGGGCACCTTGGCACCTCATGCTTCTCCATCCCCACCTTATTGTTCAGGGGCCCGGCAGACATGGCTGCTCTGGCATGCTGGGGTGGAGGCCAAGGTGGGTACCACCTGGACAGTCAGGCAGGCCTGGGCTTGCATTCCAGTGCAGCCATTTCTTCACTGTGATGTTCCCAGAGTCCACTCATCTATCCAGAGATGTCTGCTAAGACGCCGCAAGGACTGCTTTAGATGTGGCAGTTAGGCTAGACTGAGGCTCAGAAGTTGCCGATCATCCCAGACTTCTCACCTCTAGCTGAAGACAGCAAAGCAGTGGCCTTCTCCCAAGGGGTTCACTCTGCCGACTGACTGCATCTTGAGGATAAGGACCACATATCCATCCAGGGCTCCTTGCCTGTGAGTGCCAGGAGCTTCAAGTGGACAAGAAAGCCAAGCAAAGCAGAGGAAATGAGCTACTATGCAGACCACTCTGTGCACTCCTATGGCATATGCGCCCTCCCCAGGGTACTGAGACGGCATTGGGCAGCTCTGTAAGTCACTGTACCCAGAGTCCATGTTCTCCCACCGAGTAGAGGCAGTGCACCAAGGGACTCCGGGCCGGGCATCACGTCCCTTCTCTATCAATTGCTTTTGACTCACTTTCACCACGGGCTTCTGAGATCCAGGGCCCCGAGCAAAGGGGAAAAGGAAGGAAAAGAAGGCAGCCAGGAGTCACACAGGAGCCGGCTCCTGCAGGAGTGTCCCAAGGCGCTCCAGAATGGCAGACACAGACTGTCCCCGATGTGCTCCCAGCACAGTGACCCTCACAGTGTGGAGGCACTGAGCAGTCTCCCCATAGGCAGGAACAAAGCCAGCGCTGTTGTGAGGAGAGCCGTGTAATCAGCTGAAGCATTCCTGAGCACAACCAAGGGCAGCCAGCTCCTGGGCCTTGAGCTTCTCTGCCTCCCTGCATTTTTCTGGTGCTTCCTGGAGGAAGCAGGGACCAGATTCTCTCTGCACTTCATTAGGGTCACTCTGGGTGGGGCTGACCCAGTTCTTGGGTCTGTCCACCCCTACCTCATCCCAGCTGCTCTGAGAAAGCAGGAGGCTGAGTGGGCGTCTGAGTGGCAGGGACGCTGCAGCTTTGCACTGTTCTGGCACCAGTGACGAGGCTGACTGCTGTGCCTCTGTCGCTGTCTGTGCAGCCTTAGACAAATCGCCTAGACTCTGTGCCTCAGTTTCTTCCTTTGTGAATTAGAGGCAGTTAAAATAACCAACTCATCCAGGCCTCCTGGCATAAGCCTATAATTTCAACACTCAAGAGGCTGGGGCAGGAGGATCTCAAGTTCCAGCTCAGGCTAGGCAACTAAGTGATTTAGCAAGACCCTGTCTCCAAACTTAAAAATAAATAAATAAAAACAGCTGGGAATGTAGCTCAGTACAAAGAGCTGGGTTCAATCTCCAGTACTACCAAACAACAAAAGGAGGGAAGGAAAAAAGGGAGGGAGGGAGACAGGGAAGAAAAGAGAGAGGGAAGAGAGAAGAGGGGAAGGAGGAAAGGGAAAAATAAAAGAAAGCACAGGACAGAGTGCCCTGCACAGCAGCCAGCACTCTTGGTGGCAGAGGAAGCAAAGCAAGGTGTCGGTGGTAGGCACTGACTTCTGGGCACTCGTGGCAGGCTAGTTCTCAGTGGGGACAGGAGCCTTTGCTCAGTGCTGTCACTGGGCTGTGTCTCCTGTGTGTGCCACCCCATGCCTCCACTGCAGGCTCCTTCTTGGGCACCCAGGTCAGTGAGGCCAGGGCTGGTTCCTGGATGCCCAGAGTTCACACCAAAGCTGCAGGTCAACCTCTTGCTCCCCATGAGTGACCCTGAGTTTGGGGATATCAGGATTTGGGAGTCTGGTCCTGTCCCAACAGAGCTAGAGGGAAAAGTGGAGTGCCAGAGAAAAAGAACTCCACAGTCCCCACCCATGTCCCAGAAGCTGCCCTGCTGTAGCCAGGATAGAGGCAGCCAGCTGTGCTGTGGCCTGATGTGCTCCCTGTGGCCCAGACCAATGCCTCTGGGCCTCCTTTCTTGTTTTTCCATCAGCAAAACAATCAGCCTAGAGCTGGGTGTGGTGGCATCTTTCTCATCCCAGCCCAAGTGAGGCTGAGGCAGGAGGATTACGCTACAAATCTGAGGCCAGCTGTGGCTGCATAGTGAGTTCAAGGCCAACCTGGGCTACATAGCAAGACCCTGCCACAAAATTAGGAATAACCAAGGAAACACAGGCAACCTGACTAGGGACCCACCGCCATACGCCTGGAGGTCCAAGCAGCTTTCTCAGCGGCGTTTCTCCCAGCCCAACCCCTTCTGCAGCGCTGGAGCTCAGGGAAGCCAAGCCAGCATGCAGGAGGGAGAGCAGTCTCCTGCTCCAGGCTTTCTGGGGTACACATGCCATGGCCAGTTCGCCTCACTGGCCCCGCCTGCAGCTCTTGATTACCCCCTGCCCCCGGAACATTCAGACCTGAACTTTCTAATCACAGTCGCTCTGTCTGGCAGCCCAGGATCGTATGGCATCAATTGAGAACGAAACCCGACTCAGATTTGGAATTCGCGTACCTGCTACACTGCTGGGGAGGAGGTCCCCACCGGCGGCGGCGGCCCTGCTTGGCTCAATCAGCGCGGGCTGAGCATGGAGGTCCCGGCCGGCGAGGGCAATTATGAGGGCGCGGAGATGAAAGCAGGGCTCCACAGTCCGAAAGGTTCTTGTGCTTTTAAATTATCTGTGATTTACCTGCATAAAAGGAGAGGAAGTGCCCGGAGATTATTCTAATTGGGGCAGACTTTTCAAATCATGGACATGCCAGCGTCGAGAAGGAAGAAACCCAATCCATTCAAATTGTCCCCGCGAGTAACGCAGGCCAACAGGAGGAAAGAGGGGCTTTCATTTGCCAATGTGGGTCTCATCAGTGTAAATTGGATAAGCGCAGGGCCAGGAGGGCACTGGCGTGGCGGCCTCCCTGCCTGTGCCCTCGGCTGCACTGCAAAAAGGGTCGCTGGGGAACACGGGAGCAGGAGGAAGCCGAGCCCGCCCTGGTGATTGGAAACAGGGTCCTGTGTTCCCTAGGCCGCCCAGGAAGGAACCCAGGAGCGGGAGGCGGCAAAGCAAAGCAAGGGTGTGACGGTGCACCGAGGTCCTGATGGTGGACCTGTGGCGGGAACGTCTCCTAAGAGGGGCCACCGAGAGGTGGGAGAGGTGGAGGCAAAAAAGTGAAACACCTTCCAGAGGACAGAGTCTAGGTTCCCTGCAGCCGGGGCGAGGCCTCCGGCGTTTGAGGCCTTTCATCCTTCAGGAAGACGCAGGACATTTTCTCTGTGGCACTCGAAGCCACATTTATGCAGGGACATTGACGGGAAGAGTCTGTGCGTACTCGTGCGTGGGTCTCCTTCTCTGTGCAGGTTTGACTCCAGGATTGACACAGGCATAGAAATCTGAGCTGTGAGGAAACATGCATGCTCATGCCCCAGTTCTAAGGCAAGACCAGCATCTAAAACTGACATATACAAAACTTGCAAGTCTGTCCAGCTAAGTGGAAAGGTGGATATGCAGCATATCTGTGTGTCCAGGATCACAGCGGTCTAAAAATAAATGCCAGGTAATACTTGATACTCAAGGTTATATTTTAGGATGTAGAAATTTGCTTGATATTAAAATCTGCTTTTGTGAAGCTATGGTGCCATTTATCCTTCCCAGAAAAGGTAAGAAAGATTAAGTAATTAGTGCTAAGAAAAAAAGATAACTAGACTTGTGATTTTATGGTTTTGTTTCACTGAGTTTGTGAAACAGTGTCTCACTATGTAGTCCAGGCTGTTCTCGGGCTTGTGGCAATCATCCTGCCTCAGCCTCCTCAGTGCTGGGACTGCAGGGAGATGCCACCCCACCTGGCTGCAGATTTATGTTTAACAAACAAAACAGCACCGTGCCCCGCAGCTCCTAGGTGACTACATGCACCTCGGTCACCTGTGTGACCCCCTCACACACAGTGCTAGAGGCAAGCAGTTATCGTTTCGCACACAGAGCGAGGCCTCCCTCGCAGGGTCCTCCAGCTTCCAGGCCCCAGGCCCAATGCCAGCATGCCCTAAAAGTGTGACTCTTGGGCTGGAGAAGTGGCTTGGCAGTCTAACCACCTGTCTAAAGTGCAAGGACCCAGGTCCAATGTCCGGTACCTCATCCAGTGCCATCCGCTGATACCAGATGGAGCACACCTGTAACCCCAATACTGAGACAGGAGGATCACTGTAAGTGTGAGCTGTGTAGAGAGACCCTGTACCAAATAAATAAATAAATGATTAAAAGTGTGATTCTGGAAACAGCGACAGGGACAGAAGGCGTGATCACAATGTTCGGAAAGAGTTAAGTTAAAAAAAAATGGCATTACCTTGAAAGATGTGTCACCATGAGTGCCCTCAGCCTCCCCTCACATCCGACACATCAGTCCATCAGTCCATCGTCCTGGCCACTTTTTTTTTTTTTTCAGATAGGCTCTCAGTATGTGGACCAGCCTGGCCTCGAATACACAAGCATCCTCTAGCTTCAGCCTCCAGAATGGTAGCATTACAGGTGTGTGCCACAACATCTGGCTCTTAATGCTTTCTTTCTTTTTCTTTTTCATTTATGTATTTGATACAGAGTCACACTATGCAGCTCAGACTTGTAGTGATCCTTCTGTTTTCAGCCTCCTCAGCACTGGGATTACGGGCATGTGCCACCACACCTGTATTCAGTCGCAGGCCCAATGCGCCCTGGGGCAAAGCCAGCACCACATGCAGGACCAGGAACTGAACATTGGTCCCTGTGCTTACCAGAGCAAGAGCTATCTCACCAGCCCTCTTGCCACGTTTTGCAGCAGCTCTGGAGCCCTCTTTTCTAAGTATAAGGAGTGATCAAAACTACAGTGAGCATCACAGCTAAGCACCACCCATGGAAAGGCAGCGTGTGAAAACAGGACACTGCGTCCTCATCCATCTCAGCCACAGACCTGGCACTAGGCAACTCTGGCTCTTCTTCAAAGTCACAGTGACCGCGAAGGAGATGCTTTGAATCCACTCAGGACATCGAGATGGCCAGGACAGCACAACTGAGCATGTTTAAAGCGAACAGAGCACTCTGAGGGATCCAGGGCAGCAGGATTTGTACTGTAATAGTTTTTTCGAATGTGAGCCTTCACTGTATTTTTTCAATCACCCCTGTCTGTCTCCTCAAAGCTTGGCCTTGGTTTGTGAAAAACAAGTGCCTTTTCCTGGCCAAAACAGACAGCCTGCTCCAGACAGCCTGGCCTGGGCCCAAGCCAAAATAAGAGCTACAGATGGGGGCGGGAGTGTAGGGGTGACTGAAGCCAGGCCCGAGAGCCCCAGTGCAGCCTGAGCTGAGAGCGCTTGGCCAATGGGGGTGTGGCGGTGATGTCCCCAGCAAGCACACCACATGACGCTGGCTGTGCACACGGCCTTGGCCTCCCTCACACGGACCTGCTCACATCGACACCCCACACTGACGTAGACCTGCAGGGTGGTGGACTCTGAGGTCCCTCAAGGACGGGTGCTGGTGCCCTGGGCTCCCCTCCTGCAAACACCATCTGCCTCTCTCTGTAACATCTTTGCTTGAAAAGCCAACTGCAGCCAGATATGACATGTATGCGAGGAAACCCAGCACTCCAGGGGTGGAGGTAGGAGGACTCAAGTTCTAACTCAGCCTGGGCAACTTAGAAACTTGAAAGGGAAGGAGAAAAGACACCCTCATGAGACCTCACAGTCCCTTCTGCCTGTGCAGTGCAGCTAGGTGTGCTCTGCACATATCGTGCCCATAGGTGCCCCAGGGTTGGGCCTTCCCCCAGCACAGTAGCCCACATGCTGACCAGACAGCCAGAGACAAGCATCACAAAGCAGTGAGATCAGAAGTTTGCAAAGACGGAAAGAACAGAAGTGCCCACTCCCACCTTCTCCGCCGCTCCTCCCCAAATGCTGTCCAGTCCCGTGGCCTCTTACACTAGGTTTCTTATCTCTTAACAGTTAAAACCGGTAACTGCTTGTGGGTCATAGCAAGATGCACCCAAGGCCTCGGCCCATCTGGTCTGTAGAATGAGCATCTTTTGTGTTCCTAAGGGCCAGATTTCCTACACAATGGGTGGCTGGAGCTTTAGGTGCTGGTCCTGAAGTCCAGAGAGGCCAGTGCTCCAGGCCTCTGCCAGCCTCAAGAAGTGAGGCCATCAGCTGTCCTGGCTGACACCGGCACCTGTAGTGTGAGGTAGATGGGGTCTAGGCAGCCATGCAGCACCACTGTGCATGGCACCCAGCTCTGTTGGCCGGGCACGCACCTCCACTCCAACTGTTCTGACTCCTGTTGATGGCTGATGCCTTGGTGTCCATGTTACCGGCTTGCAGGGAACAGAGCAGTCCAGGAGGAGCCACACAACCTCAGACTTGGGACCTCCAGGAACAGGCCACCTCTTGCACTATGACAGTTTTTGGGTAGAAAGGTCATTAGCACACATGGGCATCCAAAACCAGGTTTCTACAGCCGCAGCCAAAATGGGGTGAGAAATGTCAGGCCACAAAACACCACACCCAGGTCCTCTTTGTCCCAGTTGTTTATGATGACAACTTGTGTTCATTTTATTCATTTATTTTATTTTTTTCTGTTTCGTTTTGGGTATTGTTGTTGTTGTTGTTGTCGTTGTTGTTTGGTTTTTAGGTAGGGCCTCACTATATGTAGACCTCAGGTTGGCATTGAACCTGGGAGCCTGTGGAGCCCGAGGCTGGTTTCAAACTCATGATTCTCCTGCTTCAGCCTCCTGAGTGCTGGGATGACAGCTAATATCAACTTTTAAAACACAATTCAAATATCACTGCTTCCAGGAAGCCTCGTCCAACAGCTAAGCCAGGAGAGGTGCGGGTCTCCTGCCCTGCACCACATCTCCAGCTGCCAGACTGCCCCTACTCAGCGGGCCCGAAGCAATTGGCCCACACACCCAACTCCTCTAGCACAGTCTCACGGGCCTTTGTCCCTGAGTCGCACAGACACACAGGGCCTGGCACAGGATGGATGTTCAATAAATGTCCCAGTGACCAAATCAATCACTTCAACAATGAGCACACGGGCTCTGCCGCCGTACGATACTGGAACCATCACTGGCCGTGGTAACCACATCACTCGGCAGCTGGGTTCAGGCAGGCAGTGTCCAGTTCCAACAGGTCCCAGAGATACTGGTGTCAAGCCTGGCACTGGTGCTGCAGGCAGTGTGATACTGTGCCCTGGGCATCCTGCGAAGCCCAATGCCACCCACACAGAGCGCAGGGGCGAGGCACTCTGCCCCGTTAATAACGGGCCCACTTCTCATCTGCCGCGGAGTCTGTGAAGTTGATCCAGCCTCCAATCTTCAAAGGCAGATTGGCTCTGGAGTCGGCCCCAGAGGGCACCGAGCGAGACAAAACATGGGCCAGAGTTTTCACCCTGTGGATGCTACACAGGAAGTCATTGTTGTGGAGAATACATCCTGCCAAGCCAGGAATTGCCCGGCCCTGCAAAGCTGTGGAGCCAGCTCAGGCACTGTCCGGCCCCGAGACCCACCAGACAGAGACAGGGACCACAACACAGCTTGGCTTTTGCACTGGCACAGTCCCTCCCTTGAAAACAAAAACCACAGATCAAGTCTACACAGCCTGACCTTACAAACAACATAGTAAGCCAGAGCTATTTAAGACAAATGGCAAGTCAAGAGCCTCACTGGGTTTAAAAGCTGCTTTCAGGGCATAGAGCAGATTTAGAAGGAGAGTAGACCCCCAGGGAGGGCTGGCCCCAAGCAGAGGGGGGCCCCTCTCTCCAGCCCAGCCTAAGCCCATCCCTACCTGTGCAGGCAGAACCACGGCTCAAAGCAAAGCAGCCTCACCAGCCTACTTTTCTCTCCATAATTCCTGACACTTCTTAAAGCTCAGGATATTCAACACAGTTTGGAATTATCCCTTTTCATCACACTATTTATCTATTATCTGCCCTAAACATACAGGAAATAACACATACTCTATTTTGCCTCTCACTGTTCTCCAAGCCCTGCTAATGATCAAATCCTTGGCCTAGAACATGAGCAAGAAAAGACCTCTCTGCCCTCATACACTGATGTTCCTGAGTGCAGGAATGGGCCTATAGTTCCACACCCCATGAGGCTGAGGTGGAAGCATCCCAAGTTCAAGCTAGCCTGGTTGACTTAGCAAGACCCCATGTTACAATTCTCCAGAATGGATTCAGACCATAGTAGGATGCATCTTTAGGTAACAACAACAACAACAAAAAAAAGACAGGGACCAGGGATATAGCTCAGGGGCATAAGCATCTGCCTAGCAAGCACAAGTTCCCAAGACAGCAGGCCCCAGAAGCAGCATGTGGATCAGTGCTTCAGCTCTACATGCCACAGGATCCAACGTGTACACCCCATGCCCATCCACCCCCAGCTGAATGGAAGGCAGGCAGGCACATGCAGTCCAGGCCCCAAGAAGCCTTCCTGAGCCACAAGGAACCAGCTTGCAATGAGCTTCTGCTACCCCTCCTAGCTTCTCCTACCCCTTCCTGCCATTCAGGAACTTGTGTGCATGGTAGTGAGGCCTCATCAGACCCAAGGAAGATTATGAAATTCTCACTACAAGTGGACAGGAGTCGGGGGATAAGTGACCAGGGACATTCACTGGCAGGGGACAGGGGTTGGAAAAGCTTTTGGAGATGGAGAGAGAAAGCAGGACTCAGCCTTCCAGAAGTGGGTAAGGATCGGGGTTTCCCATCAAGACTGCAGAGAGCAGTTTGAAGCCCTGAGTGTCACTGTTTCATGCGCTGCCCTTTGCAGTCAGGGCTCTGAGCTGTAGAGAACAACAGGTGAAGCAGGGAGATTGTCAGTGGGAGTCGAGAGCCCCATCTGGTCCCTAGGGCCCCATGTCAGAGACTCCCAGCCAGGCCCTAGACACCCACACAAGGTCCCAGGTGGGTCAGGAAAAGAATTCCACAAAGATGCAATCCCAAGACACCAGTGACAAACAATGCCATTGTACGGGGCTCAGACACAGGCATCTTGTCTCCCATAGAGGCTGCATTTCCGCCTACACACACACTACAGGTATGAGAGTGCTGGAACTGCACGCTCAGGGGTGCAGCGACCGGGCCACAGAGGTACCAGTGCAGCCTCCTTCAGTAGAGTCCCAGGAGCCGGGTGTCAGCTGGAGGCCTATGATCCTAGCACTCTGAGAAGCTGAGGCAGGAGGGTCACAAGCTCCAACCCAGCATAGCAATTCAGTGAGGCCTCATCTCAAAATAAAAGTAAAAGGGGTCGGGGGTGCTGCTAAGGGAAAGAAAGGGTTATCCCCCGCCCTCATGTAGCTGGGGGGAGGGGGCACT
This sequence comes from Capromys pilorides, assembly GCA_004027915.1. NCBI lineage: Eukaryota > Metazoa > Chordata > Mammalia > Rodentia > Capromyidae > Capromys > Capromys pilorides. Next base: position 14,506 of record PVKN010005111.1, read on the forward strand.
CATGGCTCCCATGGCTTCCACCGGGCTCCAGTGGGTCAGCTTGGAGCTGCAGGCTGGTGACCTCTGAGAATTCTCTCAACCTCGAGGTCTTGATGTCTGTGGACACCTCTCAGAGCCTCTGAAAGAAGATTTCACTTAGAATCCAACAAGTTGCCTCTTCTTAAGAAGGGTCAATATAAGCTTTTCAAAGAAAAAGTTCCCTAAAGCAATACCATTTGAGTGCTGAGAAAAGAGAGCATTGATTTAACCCAGTTTAGACCTTCCCAAAGACCAGCCCAGGGCAAATTAAGCCCTGATCAACAGAACAGTGTCAAATACCCAAACTCTGTGGATCACAGACAAAGAGAGAAAGTCACCACTGGCAAGTTTTCCCTAGAGATCCAAGCCTCCCTGCCCAGACACAGCATCTGAGGCAGCAGGGTGATGATACCAGCCACTCCACCCTGAGGAGTATTATGGCTCACCTCTCCACCATGCCTGGCTCAAGGGCAAAGCCCAGCTGTGTCTGCAGCCTGAAGGAAGGCCAGGAGCCACCTCGGCCTCCTTGGCCCTGCCTGCTCTTATGGAGCCCTGGGTACCATGCACCCCACCACACCCAAGGGCTCCGAGTCAGGCCTCTGCCAAGGACTAACCAGGTCATGCTGGCCTGAGATCTTCCTCTCCTGTATACATAATGATAATAATGTCCCTACTTCAAGTGGGATAATAAAGACAAGAATCAAATGGGTGAGGGAGCCCACCATTCTAGGACACGCAGCAAAAACACGAGTGCTGGCTCATTGCCTGCGAACAGAGTTCTCCCACACTCCCTACCTCAGGCTCTCTGCTGGATTCTTGTGATGAAAGCACAGAAGCATTTTCTAGATAGAACATGGATAGTGTCACTCTAGGTGGAGCGCACTGCCTGGTCACAAGCAATGGGCAAGAATGTGGTGGAATCTCCAGTGTACCCATCAGGCAGAGACTTAGCTCTCCAATGCACTGCCCCCAGTGAGCTCAAGTATGCACATGGAAAAGCAAATACACAACCACTGAAAGGATGGGTGAGTGAGGGAATGGGTGGGTGAGGGTGCATGATGGATGGATGGATGGATTGGTGCTTGGATAAATGTAGGATGGATGGATGGATGGATGGATGGATGGATGGATGGATGGGCAGATGGGTGGGTGAGTAACTAGACAGATAAACAAGTGGATGGAAAGATGGACAGGTAGCACATGGATAGATGGACAGATGAGTAACTGCATAAATAAACTGGAGAAGAAGAAATGCCTCTAAATACAGAAAGTTAGAATCTGTTCCTAAGACCATTTGTTCCAGAATCCTAGGTGACATTTTGTAAGTGTCGCTGATGCCATCTGTGACAGCAAGAACAGAATGCTGCTAGCCTTTGTCTCCACTTTCCCTAGAAATGCACAGAAGAAGGAAAGCCTGTGTCCTAGGAAAGAAAGAAAGCCAGCAGAAGCTGGATAGGGAGGAGGCAGGGCAAGACGGGAGCTAGAGAAGGTGTGTTTGGCTCCCACTTGGCAGAGGCTACATGAAGGAGGCAGCACTGTGACCCTAGTAACTAACGGAATTAGATGCTGAGGAACACTGCAAGGCCTGAGGGGAAAGAACGTGTGCACAGGAGTGCGCCACTGGGAGGATGCTCAGGCAGGAGAACACAGGCGCACCTGCCTGGGAGACACATCCTAGAAGTAGTCTGTGTGATGTTCCTTCAACTTGGGATATGAGAACCCAGCACAGATTCACATCCCAGCACTCAGATGGCTGTGTGTGTGAGCCAAGCATGGTGGATCAAACCAAACAGAAAAGTTACAAAATAAAAGTCTTCAATATGAAGACTAACTCAACCTCCAATACTGGAAAAACAAGAGTGAGTGTGGGGCAGCCACACATGTCTTGGTAGGGGACCTGTCTATCACACTGCTGGGTGGCCACAGACAGCAAAGCTCGCTGAGTAATGGTGCCCATCAGAGTGCCTGGCCTTCACCCACGTGGACCAGACCCACTGGCCGAGTCCAGCAGGGTGCAGGGACATCAGATACTCTGGTGTGCCACACACATGACACTTGTGCAGAAGGGTGCTGGGAGTCTCTGTGGGATGCAGTGGGGTGGTACAGAGGGGTTTGAAGCCACAGAAGCATCTACCTGCAACAGAGCGACTCAGGGGAGCCAGGTTTCCTGTGGCAGCAGCCACCAGAGCAATGCCTTCCAGTTTCTGTCTGCCTGTCACTCAGGAGGGAATCTAAGATGGTGAGCATGTGGGGCTCAGCTAGGACCTACATGGGCTCCCTAACATGGGGTGTGGAAGCCAGCTCAGGACTGGGGGTATAGCCCCTCCCAGCTGTGTGTCCAGCGCACCCCAGGGGCCTGGATGTTGAACACAGTGGATGCCACCCCAAAACTGGCAAATGATGCACTTCTAAGGGCTGCTCTGTTGGCTTTGTTTTGCAGCACCAGGGGCTGAATGCAGAGCCATTGCACTGAGCTGTCTCCAGCCCCTCTCTACTGCGAGAGAGGATCTCATTACAGTCAGTACTCCTGCCTCAGCCTCCCAGGGTGCCATGATTTCACTGCACTACAGAGCCACCTGAGAGCTGCAACTTCAGGCTCATGTCTTTCCTAAAGAAGCTGGGGGCTCCTCAACTACCTGCACCGAGGCGGGAGCCCAGTGCCTGGCAGATGCTCTGGAAGGGTGGGCAGAGCTGAAACCGCCCCAGAGAGTCAGGGCTAAAGAGCACTGGCAGGACAGCCGTCCTGTTAGCGGGGAAGGCCTCACCGCTCTAATTAACAAACCTCATAACTTTTACTCCACAGGGCCCTCTCCTGCCTCTCCTTTCTTTGAACTCCAGTTCTTTCGTAAATCCCTCTTTTCAGGAATGGGAAGCTGATCTGTCCTGGTGAGGTGCCAGGGCACGGTGTGCATTGGCACGGCAGCGGCTGTCACTCTCAGGAGACAATGGGTCACAGCGCCAAGGGGGAGCACTCTCCAGGAGGAATTTCCCTGCTTAATCCGCTCTTGTACACTGGCACCCAGTCAACAAAGGAAAGGAACCAAATTACCCGGCGGCTCTGGCAGGCGTGACACTGTCAGCGGGCCAGAAGTTAATTCTTCCTCTGCCCCGTGCCACAGCTCTGGGATAGGCCAGCGGCACTGGCAGGCAGTGCAGCTGTCAGGTGGCGAGGGGAGAGAACAGGTGGCAATGCGGGTCCAGGCCCCTGAACAGCTCCACAAGCAGACAGACAGATGGACAGAACCAGCTCTGTCCCATCTCCCTAAAGCCTCAGCCCCAGGAACAGTGATACACAAGACCAAATGCATAGATAGTGCCAGCCCATTCAGAACCACAGCCAGAGGAGGGCAGCATGGCTGGACCCTGCCTGTGGCAGGTGGCTGGGAGGCCCTGTCAGGATGGAGCTGTCAGCGTCATCTGACTGATGTACCTGAGACATTCAAGAGTTAGCAACATGCAACCAAGTATGGTGGCACACATCTGTCATTCCAGGAAGCTGAGGCAGGAGAATCCCAGGTTGTACTCTGCTCTGCTTAGCTCTAGGCAAGCACTGAAAGCAAGGTTGCGCTAGGGGAGGGGAGAATGGACAATTTGTCCACTGACTGCAGCAAACATTGGAGCCTGATTTTCAGAACCAAACTCAATCTATTCCAGAGACTTAGAAGTCTTCTTATCACTCAGACAGTGACATACTGACTTTAGAACACTTCCTCTCACCCTGGCTGCAGGAAAGCACAGGCTTAGTGAGATGCTGCAGTGCCACCAGTCCCTGGCACTTGACCTGCTATTTCCTTCCCCGATGCTCAAGGGGGAATACAGATCTGACCGGACAGCTGAGAGGAGCACCCACAGCATACACATTGGCTTCAGAGGCCAACCCAGCGAGGGCCTCTGAAAGGACTCAGTCACAAGCACAGGACTCTGCTGCCCAAGACATCAGGACTTTAGCAGCCAGGACCTCAGGAAGCCGAACCTCAAGAATCAGAGCCTTAGGACCACAGGACCTCAGGACACCAGGACCCAGGACCTCAGGGCCTCAGAAACTCTTAACCTTGGGACCCAGGACCCTGGGACCCTAGGGCCCTGGTACCTCTAACTTCTAGGACCTTGAGACCTTAGGATCCAAGATCTCAGGTCACAGGACCCAGGAACTGAGGACCTAGGACTCAAGACCCAGGACCTCAGCACCCAGGACCTCAGGACTGCAGCACCCCAGAGACCCGGACCTCAGGATGTTGGGACCTTGGGACCCAGGATCTCAGGACCTCAGGCCCAGGACCCAGGACCTCAAGACTTTGAGACCCAAGACCTCAGGAATTAGGACCCAGGATCTCAACACTTTGGCACCCAGAATCTCAGGAACCAGTACCTCAGGACTGAAGCACAGCAGGGCCCAGGATCTCAGGATGTTGGGAGCTTAGGACCCAGGATCTCAAGACCTCAGGACCCAGGACCCCAAGACCTCAGGACCCAGGACCTCAGAATGTTGGGACCTTGGGACCCTGGAACCCTGGGACCCAGGATCTCAAGACCTCAGGCCCAGGACTCAGGACCCAGGACCTCAAGATCTTGGGACCCAGGACCTCAGGACCTCAGGAACAAGGACCCAGGACCCAGGACCTCAAGACCTTGAGACCCAGGACCCAGGACCCAGGACCTCAGGATGTTGGGACCTTGGGACCCAGGTCCTCAGGACCTCAGGACCATAGCATCCAGGGCCCAGGGCCTCAGAATGTTGGACTTTGGAACCCAGGACCTCAGGATGCTGGGACCTTGGGATCCAGGACCTCAGGACCTCAGGACCTCAGGACTGAAGCACCCCAGGGCCCAGGACCTCAGGATTACGGGATCTTTGGACCCAGGATCTCAGGACCTTGGGACCTGGCGATCTCAGGATCCAGGACTTGAGGACCCCAGAATCCAGTACCACCAAGCCCTACTTCAGTTTTCTTTTGAGCCTGAGTCTGCTCATATTCCAAGGACATTAAGTCCAGGATGCTGCACATCTGTAATCTCAGTGTCGGGTCTGAGGGAAAAAGGTGACAAATTCAAGCCCAGCCTGGGCAATGTAGCCACTGGTGAGAGACTTACCTAAATGAAAAATCAAAGAGGCTGGGGATATAGCTCAGAGCAGACTGGGTTTATTGCCCAGCATGAAAGGAGGGAGGCAGTGAGCACACAAGCCTGAGCACCTGGCTCAGCCGCACTTGCAGGATCCCAGCAAGTTGGTGAGTCACCCATCCAGGGCTACAACTTGCAACCTGTTTCAGCCTCCTGAGTGCTAGGATGACAGGTGACTGTCTGGTCTAGCCTGGACCACCCGTTGGACTCCACTACATTAGTACCCAGCACCTAACAGGAGATACCCCAAGAGAGCAGGGGTCCTCTAGATGATGCCCCTAATGTCACAGTTCTGTGCCACCTGCAAGCCCAGCTCCAGCCTCAGCCCCTGTACAGAAGCTAGGGACAAAGGAGCACCCATAGAGCAGGAGTTCATAGGAGAGGCAGACCACTGTCTGCCACCGTGTGCTAGGCTTCTGCCAAGACCCTGCTTCCCCTTGTAGCAAGCCCAGGGCAAGGTGACCATGCCCCAGCTGGAGCGTTTAGGCCCAGAGAGGGTGAGACACTGCCCAGTGTCAAACAGCCACTGCACCAGGCACACTGTAGGCCTCAGAGCAAATGGGCAGACAGGTGCCTGCACTGAACATGGTCCATGGAGTTCCAAATTGAATAGGAGAGAACAGGGCAAGCCCCCTGTGCCAGACTCAAAACCCATGGAACGGGACAGTTCCATCAGTGCTATAGCTCCTGGCACCACAGCTCAGCCCTGAGAGTCATGAGGGTGGTAAGGATTGACAGGTGAGGAAACTGAGGCTCAGAAAAGCTGAGCAGCTTTTGCCTGGTTTTACATCTCACTCTATGGCCAAGTTGAACTTAGTCTGCACTGCCTGACCCTCTGTAGCTCTGGCTTTTCCTGAGTGACAGCTGATAAAGCCAAACCCAGGACAAGTAGGAAAGACAACATCCCTGGAGGTGAGCCAACATGTCAGCCAGACTTAGCAGCTGTGGCTTTACTGTTCCTGTGAGGCCCTGGGCACCACCCACCAGACCACACGGACCTCCACCTTAATTCTTCCTTCCTTCCTTCCTTCCTTCCTTCCTCCCTTCCTTCCTTTCCTTCCTTCTTTCCTGCCTTCCTTCCTTCCCTCCTTTTTCTTTGTTTCTCTCTTTTTCTTCCTTTCTTTCTTTCTAACCTTTTTGAAGGTTGAACCCAGAACCTTTTCACTGAGCTTATAATGAGCCCATTAATATTCTTTAAAATATTTTTATTGTTTTGAGGCAGAGTTTCACTAAGTCACTAAGTTGGTCAGAATGGGCTCCATCCTCCTGCCTCAGCCTCCTCCCAAAGGGCTGGGGTTATTAATGTGCACCACCACCCCTGGCTATTTTCATTTTAATGTGCCTGGTTTTCTTAGAAAAGTGCACCTCAAGAATAGGACCAGTATCCTTTGTTGTCCCTGAGTCTCAAGCTTTGATAGAATGTGGGGAACACAACATCAGTGGATGAAAACAAACTGGATTCTACCCTCTTCCCAAGGAATAAAGCACCGTTCTCCCCCCCCCGTTCTTTTTTCCCCTCGCACAAGAGTCTGTCTGTATAGTCCAAGCTGGCCTTGAACTTGCCATGATCCTCCTGTCTCAGCCTCTTGAGTGCTGGAATGACAGACGTGTGCCGCCCCCCACCCCAGCCCAGCACTAAGCCAAATTCTCACTCCGAGGAGTCAAGTACTCTGCTGGAACTGGTACCAGGGTGGCAGCAGGCAGCACGCTCACTCGGCCACTTCTCATGTTGGAGAGCACATGGACCCAGCTCTCTGGAGGTTTCTTCCAACAATCGATCGATCGATCGAGAGGCAGGAGTCCCTGCTAACCTTCAGGGATCCAACCACCTGGGGCGGCTTGTACCATATGAGATGCCCTGCAAACCCTCAGAAACCAACCTTTCTAGGAGGAAGTAAGCAGAGAGGTTTGTCTGGCCTTGTGTTCAAGCCACTTTCTCTAGGGCATGCGTGAAAAGCTGCTGGAGACCCATCCTGCAGGGGTGGGGGCAGCAGCCCTCTCAGAACAATAGGGAACAGGCTGCTTGCAGAAGCACCCTTGCCACTGAGTCGAGGCCTGGGGTTAGGAAGCTGGGTTCTCTGCAGATGGCACTTCGTCCCCCAGATGCAGCTCTAGAGCCAAAGCCTTGGGTGCAGCGCTTGGGGAGCTGGCCCAAAGCTATACCTGGGCCCAGGGCCACCTCTGGCATAACACAGAGATCCTCCGCCTCCATGTCCTGTTCTGTGAATGAGGACAACAGTGCCTGCCTGCTCCACCCAGTCCCAGCGGCTTCATGGTCTCTCAGCTCAGCCCAGTGTCTGCAAGCAGCACGATCTGTGAAGGGAGGAGGTGGCCAAGGTCCCCAGGAGGGAGAGTGCTGCTTTCTTGGCATTACTGCCTGGGACCAAAACACTGACTGAAGAGGTCAATAGCCCACACCTCGTCCGTTAGGACCAGGTATTTGTGGCAGCTGCGCATCAACTGTCCCAGAAACCCTCTTGGTTTCTTCAGTCTGACCTCACGAGCTTGCTGCAGACCCTGCCAGCAACTTTCACGAGAGCAGCCTCAGGACGTGTGCTTATGCCATCTCTCTTTACCACTGCAGACTCCTCTGTGAGCCTAAGCCACCTGGAAACACTGCAGCCCGTGGATGCTGTGTGAGGATGGAGCCAGACCTAGAGCTGCTGGTGGTTGTTCCAGGCATCCTCTCTTGTGGTCCTGAGATTCTAGGCTCTGTGCCCGCTGTGACAGTCACTGCAAGAGTCATTTTGGCACCCCCATGGGCATCTCAGGCTGACATCGAACATCAAACTTCAGAGTGACAGCAAAGTCAGGATGGCAAGAACCCTGGGTTCTCTTCGTACGGTGACACATTTCTGTAGGCACAGGACACAAGCCAGTCCTGGAGCATGGAGGAAGCCACTGAGTCATCTGTGCTCCTGATGTGCAGGAGATCCTAGAGCCAGGAGCTATTGACAAGAGAGCCTGGGAAAGGGAGGCCCAAGTTTACCAAATCAGGGAACCCTTGTGCGTGGGGCGGGGGTCGAGGTGTCCCCAGCATTCCCTTTCCAGGGAATGTATGTCTCCTTTTCAGCACAGGATTCAGGCTTGATTCTAAACAGGACTGTGCTCCCCTTCAAACAAAATGACCCAATGCAAAGAATATGTGTGGCTTCTCTCGAACGGCGACAGCTGAGTCCTGGCTGAAATTCAATGCGTGGCCTAATCGCCATGACAGGAATTTGGAAGGAGCCCCAGATGCCTGTGCATTATTGCACAATGCTGCCTTCCTTCCCAAGCAGCCGGCGTCCCCATGAAAGGCCTTTGACAAGGCCAGCAGGCTCGGGGAGGCAGCCACCCACCACTTTCTTAGGGGCTATTGTCCCGCCTGCCGGGACTGTGACTAGGCTCCACGTTCGTGGGCCTCCAGGTTCCCTGATGGGAGGAGCTCAGTGACCCTGGAACAATAGATGAAAGTGCTTCCTCGCTTGCCTTTGCCTCCTGACCCCTGGCCACCCTTTCTCATGCACCATCTCCTCTCCAGCAGGGTGAGGGATTCTTCTCCTTCTGATGCTGCAGCTGATGACCCCATCCTCCACCCACAAGGGGCTGGCAGAGGACACCAGCAGGGGCTTTCCATGAAGCACAAATGAGCCAGGGTCACTTCCTCCCACCCTACGCCTGGGCACATGTGTGAGTGTGCACAGGCAAACATGCACACATCCACACACATGCATGCATGGGTGCAGGCACATGTGCAAAGGCATGCACATATAAACACATTTACACACATGCACATGGACACACACACTACATACACGTCCCATGTCTGAGGTCACTGTGTCCCCTTCCTGCATGGCAGAAGGATAACTTCTAGCTAGGTCCTAATACGGTCCAGAGGACAGGAAGAGTAACTGAGATCTCCCATCTGCCAGAGAAAGCGCTCACCCACAAGACCCTCTGTCTCCGTCACTTCCCTGTGGCTGGGACACAGTACCTGACACCCTATGACTGATGAGCCATTTCCTCTCAAACAGCCCGACATACAGTGTGGAGAATCAGGGCTCAGCCATGAACTGGGGAGGGGCACAAGTGTGGAGCCCAGCTGAAGGGGCCCACAAGGAGACGATGGCCGCTCTGCCGCCTCCTGGGTTCGGTCTGGCACAGCTCAGGGTTGCTCCTCGCAAGAGCCTGTGCCTGGCGGGCATCTAGCAGCACCCTCAGTCTCTAAGCACCTGATGCTGAGGGCACTGGCCCCACATGTTTAAGTCACATCATCTGAAAACGTCACCTCATGCTACTGAAATTTCCCCCATGAGCAAAGTCACCCTCAGCTAAGAACCACTGGATTGTGAGAAATTCAAGAAAAAACTAAGTTGAATTGGTTCTAGCCACAAGACTCAGTGTGAGTGCAGCCCCTTTCCAGGTTAGCTTCCACCCTGTCTCTTTCTCTCTCTGCCTCCCTCTCAGGTTAGAGGAACTGCCTCTACCTCATCTGTCTAACCTCATTTCTATCGCAGATAAGGGGAGTCACCTATAGCCTTACTATTCTTTAGTTTAACATCAATAGTCCTATTCTTCGGCTTTATGTCTGCCAGGCTCTGTGAGTACTGCCTTGTGAATGAGCACCTTCTGGACTCCCCAGCACATGCTTGAGCCCGGTCCAAGGGAGGTGTGAGCAGGTTCACTGCACACCCACAAGACCCTCTGTCTCCATCACTTTCCTGTGGCTGGGACACAGCACCTGACATCCACAATGTAAAGAAAGAGAGGTTTAGCTTATGAGGCTCATGGTTTGGGCCATGGCCAGCTTCTCCCAGGTAGGGCACAAGAGAGAGGGGTCTGGCAGAGAAGAGTTGCTCAGGACATGGAGGACAGGAGGTGGAGAGAAAAGAGGAGCCAGCAGGAAGAGGAACCCTTCCAGGCCATGCCCCCAAAACCACTGCTTGCACAGGCCCCACCTCCTAATATCACGTTTCAGCCACCTATGAGCTGGTCCCTGGGTCAGTGCACAAGTGAGTACAATGCCCCATGATCCAATAACCTCCCAAAGCCCCACCTCGGAATTCGTGAGGCTCTGAGGGAACGTTTTAGGTTTCAACCACAACACCCTCCCCTCCACAGCCTGCAGATAATGTGCTCCTTCATCTTTCTGGATCTCCCAAAGGCCCTGCCCCCCACCTCAGGCCCCAAACATGCTCTAGGTATTCCAGGCTGTCTGGCTAACATCCCATCTCTATGCTTGAGCCCAGCCCTGGGCTCAAGCATAGAGCCCAACCTTCTCCCTGAATTCCCAGCTTCCCAAACACTGCCCCCCTAAGAAAGTTGTCGCAAGCAGCCACCCAGTCCTCCCCATGCCCCAGCTCATCCCAAAGTGCTTTTCAATCCTGTCAGCACCATTTCTGGATCCAACCTGTGTCCCTTCCCAACAGCACACCCCAAAGGCACGGACTGTCAGTATTTGTTTCCAGGTCTCGCTGGAGTTGACAGAGGCCTGGCAGCTGACGCATGTCACTGGGACACAATCCAGGTCTGGGAGGGGACCATAACCAATGGAGACTGTGCAGCTGAGGGAGCCACTGCCCAGGGTCCCAGAGGTAGATCACTGTCCTTAAAGACACTGAAGCAAAACCTTTTGCACAGCGGCTCTGCCACAGTGTACTTCAGGATGAGATTTATTTTTCATGTAGAATTCATGTCAATGGTAAATGAAAGCCTGCAGCAGGGCCTCTCACCCTGGGACACAGAGGACCAGACGAAACCAGTGGACACAAGTCACAGCCAGTCCAGCCAGCCTTAGGACACAGCAGTGAGCAGCGCTGGCTGCAGCCATGGAGCTCATCACTCGGAATTTGAAATGCTGCTCGTAACCTGTTCCTTTCCAGTATCTTCCATGGGCAAAGGCCCACATGACCAGTTAGGTAAGAAATAATTATGCCACATGTCATACTGTGCTTCAGAAATTCTAAAGCTGGGAATGGTGGCACACACCTGCAATCCCAGCACTTAAGAGGCTGACGCAGGAGGAACACAGTGAATTTGGGGCCAGCCTGGGCTACATGGCAAGACCCTGGCCCAAAAATTTCAAACAGGTGGTTGGAGGGGCTGCTGCAGGAAAGCAGTAGCTGGGCCAAGGTGGGGTGCAGACTTCGGTGCCATTCATTTTCTGATGAGTAGAGAAGTCTTCAGTCACCCCATGTCCAGAGGATGGGGGTGTGGAGGAGGGGAGGTCACAATAAAAGGTGAACGTTTACATCTAAAATGCTATCAGAATGAGAGGTACATGGCCATTCATCCCCTGAAAATCCTGCCCTCACCTCCACTGCTTTTGCCCCATCTTCTTTGCCACCTCCTGCAGCAGCTCTGGTGGCTTCTTTCCTGGGTCTTCACCAGGCATGATCACAAATACAGAGATTTTTGCTGCCAAGCACCACCTAATGGAAAGGCAGCTCAGAAAAATAGGACATCGAGCCCTCATCCTTGTCAGTCACCAGCTCTGGCTCCTCCCCAAGGTCACAAGGACCATGAAAGGGAGACGTTTTGGATCCATTCAAGACACTGAGGCAGCCAGGACAGTGCAGCTAAGGACCCTCAGGAAAGAGGACTCCAGAGCTGCTGCAGAAAGTGGCACGGATACTGGAATGAGTGTGAATAAAGAAAGGGGAGGATTTTCAGGAGGGCTTCATGGCACTGTGTCTTTTACTATAGTCATTCTTTTAACTTAAGCATTTATCATCTTTCAATCATACCTCCCAGAGGGGGACCTTAGAGCCTGAGACAGCCTGGAGTAGGCTTCAGGCCAGCCTTGGACAGTGGCACCAATTGCATACTGTGCATACATTGGGCAGAGGATAGCTGGCAAGCCCGGATTTGCACACATATGGACTAGCAGAGGCCCTGGCATGGGTGGAGTTGGACACTCACACAACAATAAGGTTCCCAGGCCTCCTCCCCACTCCAAGCCTCAGCATTTCCCAAACTGGCCTGGGCAGGGAGCATCACCAGCATGGCACTCAGAGAGAGTTCAGCAGGGAGCACCCTGCACACCCCCCACACACCGTGACCAGGTGAGGGATTAACTCCAGGCCTGCAGCCTTCAGTGTGGACCCTGCTGTACAAACCACACAGGCACAGTTGGTGGAGCACCCCGTGACTGCCATGCTGATCAAAGCCAAGGCTTCTCATTAAATCAATGCACCTAGAAGACAGAAGGGCCCAGGGCAGAGCCCTGCGCAGTCAGCCACACATGTTCTTGCATTCATTCAACAAATATGGCCCAAGCAGGGACTCACATGAGGAGCATGCTGCTAAGTCTGTAACTGTAGGTGGGAGGTGAGCACATGGCACAGCCATAACCAGGTTTTAAGACCTGTACAAGGCCAACCCACACAGCTACCTCTTGGAGCATCCTGTGTGTCCACGAGCAGATGAGCAGGCACGGACAGTGAGGCGTTTCCACACCACGGAGCCCTCACTGACTCAACTTGAGTCATCCTGAAGGAGAATGGGTGCTGCACCTGGGGACGAGGTGGTAGGTGAGCTAAACCAGGCGCCCAAGCTTGGAGACCACATAGCTTCTCTTACATGGGAAATTCAAATAGAAATAAAGAGCAAAATAAAGCCAGATGATAAGAAAGAGACCATTTGCAAAATGGAAGGGACCAAGAGATGGAGGTGGCAAGGGAGAGAAGGGAAGGGTAGGAAGGAATTAAGAGGACGCAGCAGCCAGCCCACATAGCAAGCACAGCCACTGTCCTGCCAGGGCAGGTGGCCATGGGTGGCAGCTGGGAGAGGAGTTCTGTGAGCACATGAACGCTGATCCTGACGGTCTCGGTTTCCCCGTCTACACAACGGGCACAGTTCTTGCACAGGGTGTATGGGGACCCAAGGGCAGCACCAGCTTGGCCCAGGAGTTTCTGGTCCCCACGCTGCCCTGCCCTCCAATGTGCCCTTCAAAAGCTTAGCCTGCAGCCACCAATGTCCATTTACTTGACTGGCACTTCAGGACCCCAGAAACTATCCAGCAGTGCACAGCACCCCTGCTCCCCCCACAAGCACTTCACCTTTGGAACCCTTCCCCACAGCTGCTGTTCTGAGTGCCCAGATCCCCTGTGACACTACAGATCCTGTTGCCCTCCTCCAGCCTCCTGGGGTGTTCCCAAGGGACACAGTTATGCACACTTCAGACTGTTTATACTCTAGAATGAAAGAGCATTTTGGCAGGTATGGTGTCTCTTGGGGAGCCCGAGGCAGGAGGATTGCAAGATCCAGCCCAGCCTGAGCAACTCATAGGTTTGGCAAACCTTATTTCAAAAAAAAGAAAAAATAATTAAAAGGGGTGGGGATGGGGCTCTGTGCAAGGCTCTGGATTCGATCCTAGTGCTATAGTCATTGAACGGGTCAATCAATCCACTGAGTCAGGAACTATGGCAGCAAACAGCATGGCTTAGAAGCCTGGCCTAACACCTGACTATCCAGCCGTGAATGAGGGATGTGATCTGTCTGAGGCTCAGTTTCTTGAGCAACAAATTGGAGCTACAGTACACCTCAAAGCGCATCTGGGAGTGCTTACAAAGTGGACAGTTGCAAACTAAATGTCGGCTGCTGTTCCTACATAGCAGGGCTATGACCTCCAGCCCAGCCCTGCCCAGTCTGGCCTGGCCCAGCCTGGGCAACAGCTCCAGAGAGCTGTTTCAGGGTACCCTGATTCCCAAGGATGTCAGGGGAAGGCTAATCAGATGGCAAGCCCAGGAACCCAGATTAAGAGAGAAAAAGCCCTCCTCAGTGCCTTTGGATTTCAGCTCTGTGTATGTTTGCTTTGAACTGGCGACTCGGTTCTCCCTGGAGGCAGAACAAAGCGGCTGGTGTAGAGCTCAAATCTCATTTACAACTTAATTTTGAAACAGAGATCGCAGTATTGGCGAGGCGAGGGGCAGGAAATAAACTTTAAAGTAATTGCTCCACTGACTTTTAAACAACAGGCGTCGCGCTGCTGTTTGGGCTGAAGGAATTCAAAGCAGGGTGCTGCGGGCACAGGGTCTCAGGGTGGCAAGGCCACCAGCCAGCACCGCTGCCCGGCCTTAGGCCGACCTCAGACACAAGAGGCAAAGCCGTCCAGGACTGAAGTCAACACCTCCCTGAAGCCAGGGCAGGCAGACTCGAGGCACCCTGAAGCTCAGGCACGAGTCAGAGCCACCCAAGCATCACCCACCTGGAGCAGTCACAGTAGACAGGGAAGGGGCACTGCAGACACCCTGAGTTATCTGTGTCCATTACACAAGCAAGAAAACTGAGGCAGGCAGCATCTTCTGTCTGCAGCCTGGTGGACTGGGCAGCTCAGTTCTCCTGGAATCAGGTCAGAGAGCAAAGTACCAGCAGCCCTGATAACACCCGTGGTGTGTTGTTAAGGCTGGGCTTCCCACCATGCAGCCTCACAGACAGAAAGCATCTCAGCTCTGACTCCATTCTGAGGACTAGCTCTTACACAGTTCTTTGGAGGCTGGATATAAGTTTTGAGGGTGTAGAGGAGCTACTGGAATTGAAGCCAAGGTGTTTGTATATTTGAACTACACATCCAGCCTGTTTTTCATTATTTACTTGGAGAAAGGGTCTCTCTAAGTCACCCAGGTTGGGGACCAACTTGTACTTCTCCTGCCTTAGCCTCCCAGAGTTCTGAGATTATGGGGCACCCTCCCCCAGCCCCAGCTTGGACATGAGATTGTTCTGCAAGCAAAAACCTCCACTATTTGCACACCACTGCTGGGCATGTTCCTTGGAGGCAAGCCACCATGGGAGGCCCCCTCACACTGCCATAATGGCCTGACTGGGCCTAGGCATCCCCTCTGATGCAGCCCTTGCCCAGTCAGCCCAGTCAGGGCCATTCCAATTGACCCTTTGAGCCACTCTGCTTTGCCCATGGATGTGGTTGGGGCTGGTTGATGCTCTGATTAACACAAGAGAATGGAAATAAAATAATAATTGCAGGGGCTATCCTTCAGGAGAGAGCGTTGCGAGCCTGGAAGCATGGTTGGGTGGTTGTCAGATGACAAGTGGGAGGCCCCAGTGAGGCTAGTGACCCCAGAGCAGCCTGCTGACCAGGCCTCACCTGTAGCTTCCCACGTGAACCTGGCCAGCTAGTGAGACCATGGCCCACCGTACCCTGAAAGGCACCCATTTCAGGTTGTAGGCATCAGAGTCCTGAAATGCAATCAAATGGAGTAAATGAACACATCATCAACTCAACTGTATGTGCAAAGAATATTTTAGTGGTAGAGCTTTAATCCTGGTGTGGTGGTACATGCCTATGAGCTACCACTCTGGAGGCTGAGGCAGGAGGATTGCCAGGAGTTTGAGACCAGCCTGAGCTGTAGCTGAGAGCCTGTCTCAGAAATAAAACAAGCACAAAATCACACCTTTCATCCTAGACCTGATCTTTCACAAAATGGGGATGTCCCAGGAATTGCTGCTCTTGTCCTCTATTGTCCCCTGACAGCTATTGACACCTGGGTGGTCCCCAAGAGTCTGTGTCCACTTACCAGGAAAGCGTGGCCCGGGCCCAGCCCTCCTGCCCCTCAGCTTTGTCACCTCCCTCTCTGTGGTGGCCCAGCAGCAGTGCAGAGACACTGAGCCTGCCTTTCTCCACCCATGACGCTCAGGACCCCACCCAAGTTGAGTTGGCAGAAAACCTGCCTCATGGAGTCAGACCCAGCTGGCAGAAGTCTGGCCTCATGGAGAAACCTTCCTCCACTGCGTGCAGGGAAGAGTTCTTGGTGACAGTGGCAGTCACACAGGCCCACTCCTAGCCGGCACACAAAATCAAAAACCCCCCTTGTGGGCCCCTGTGAAATCGATGCATCCAGGAGGAAACACTATTTCAGGTGCTCCGGCACGGAGCAGGGCAGTGGCAGAGATAGTTCATCCCAGGCTGCCAGAGAACAGGCAGGGCAAAAGCGAGGCCACCCACACCCTGGGCAGGTTTAGCCATGGGGCAGGGAGGCTGTCTCTCTCCTAGGCTGAAAATTTGGAGACCAGGAACTATTTGTTGGCAGTGTAATTGCTCCACACCTTGTTGCAGTCCCCCTGCCATATCAATTTCTATTAACTAGTTCAGTGGAATGAAAAGCCCATTATGCTATATTAATGCCACTTGTTGAAGAAAACATGAAATTAACGTCTCGTATGGTGAGCAGGCTCATCACAATGAGTATTTGCTAAGTTGCATCCCATCTCTGGGGCTAATGTGGTTTGAGATGCCCACATCAGGCTGCTCATCATGGAAAAGAGAGGCAATCACTGTTGGGAAGGAAGGAGGATGATCACTTTGTACCCTATGAAGAGTACAGTGGACCCAATCAGATCCACCAGGCAGGAGCCAGGCACACCTCCTCAGGAACCGAGAAACCATCAAACCAAGACATCTACTTGCTGTTCGGCAAGGACCCAGAGGCTTGATAGAGACATATAACACATGTTTAATTTTTTAAAATGAGTTATATATTTGACCCAGCATCCACGACCAGTGTGTGAGACTGTGTGGGGCTCCACCGGAAACTCATTAAACCCAACACCCAGGTCCAGCATGTGAGTAGAACTTCATCCATCAGGCAGACCCAGTGTGGAACCCTGTGGCAGAACTTCCTGCAGAGAGGCTAGAGGCAAGACCCATCCAGCTGAGCCAGAGTGGCACAGCAGGTTTGCCTCCAAGGGCTGCAGAAGTTGAGAACAGTAGCCAGACCCAAGCCACACCCACCTGAATGAGTTTGAACTTGGTAGATCCAGACCTGGAGCTAAGGTAAGAACTCAACAAAGCTCTACACCAAAAGTCAGAAGACAGGGCTATACAAAATGACAAAGAGAAGGAGCAAAATGCAGTCTCAGGCCCAAACCCACCCAGAAAAATGCGGGAGACAATTGTATAGAAGAAACTAGAAATCAAACACCTGAAATATCTAAAATATAGCAACTGAAGTAAAAAAAGGAACTGCGGAAAGGTATAGAGAAAATCAGATCAGAAATAATTTCTGAAGTAAAAAAAAGAAATGATAACTATAATGAAAGAAGTACTAA
>PVKN010005112.1:0-31689 GCA_004027915.1 Capromys pilorides
ACACCTATATTTCCAGAATTCTGGAAGGATGGGGTAGGAGGCTCACAAGTTCAAGGCCAGCCTGGGCAATTTAACAAGACACTGTCTAAATCAAACATGAAAAAGTGGCTGGGAACGTAGCTGTGTGAAAGCCCTGTGCCCATTACCAAGTACCATAAAACAAAACAAAATGCACAGAAGAGGATTCTAAATTCTAAACATGGGTCATCTCTGGGGATGGGAGAAGAATGAGCCCGGCTAGAGAGGTTGCAATTTGCTATGGATTTATTATACGCATTTGAAATAATTTGTAGTTGAACATTTTTTAAAGGATTGCCCTGTGGTGACTGTGCACCAGTGGCCATGAAGATGGCCCACACTCCCCTGGCCTGTCCTGTCCTCAGTTGGCCTAGCCTAGTCCCAGCTGTGGCACTGGCCTGGGGCTCTGCCTTGGCAGCAGGAGATACCAGGCCTCAGCTGTGCCGGCCAGAGAGGATGGGTGGCAGCCTGGCATCTGCCACAACTGGCAGCAGGGAGCAGGCAGGGCCTAGATTGTCTGAAGAGTGAGGCATTGACATCCTGGTCTCCAGCATGATCTCTCTCTGCCCTCCAGTGTCCCAAGGCCTTGATCCTGAGGCCTGTGGCTGAGGCCTAGTTCTAGCCCCTCTGACCAAATTTCTGGGCTTCATCCTCACACTGGATTTCCTGTGCCTTCCAATGCCCCAGAGGAAGAACTACAGAGAAAGCATTAGCTTCAAGAATATATGTGAAATTTGGAAGACAGAGGGAAGGGGCAGCCATGGCTGTATATGGGAGTAGTGGACAAGTGGGGAGGGGGCCCAGCCTGTCCTTTTCCTGCCTTGCCACTGCTCTTGTCCCCAGGCCTGTGCCCAGCAATATCCACAGGTGTGGAGCTCAGGGGAGGCACAGAGAGGCTAGAGACTTAGCCAGGAGCTGGCATCCATCTATGGCTGTGAGACAGACGGGCTGACCCTCAGTCCCATGGGACTGACAGACATGCTGGAAAGTCAGAGGTTTGAGGGAATAGTCTGAAAACAAGGAACTGGGAAGCTGGCTCAGCCTTCAGGGGCTGCGGTCAGCGTGAGACATCAAGAAGCCAGAGTAAAGAAACCAAGATCATGACACTCTGATTTGTGTTATTGTTGCCATGGAGTCATGAAGAGGTATGAAAAGAGGAGCCATAAAAGCTACAAATCTTTGCCTTTAGCCGGGGACTCCCATCTCTCCCACACCCCTTTCCAAAATTGGAGCCCCAGAGTCAAAGCCTTGCTCACATGCCAGGGAGCACCTGCCTGCCTCTTCTGATGAAGAACCCAGGAATCTACAAGTGGTGACAGCTGGGCATGTCCTGGCTCTCGGACTGATTGGCAACGCATTCTCTGACCTTGCAGTGCCCAGTCCTGCCCAGTTCCGTTGTGAACTCTCATTCCATGAGTGCTAAGGCTCTGGATCCTGCTTGACTGAACCCTGACACTACTGTGAGGTGAGGTTGAGTGGTGAGTGCCTGCAGGGCCGGGAACATACAGAAGGAAGATGCGCTTGCCCTGTGGCATACAGAGGAAGCCATGTGGACGAGGCCACTACACAGACGTGGAATATGTCACCATGAATTCTTCCTGTGTCCTCATAGGTAGTGGCTGCCCCATTTTACAGTGAAAAAATGATGAGGAGGGGATGACAGAGCTGTGGTTTAAACCCACACTACCAGTGCCAGCTCCCACAGGCCCCTTCACTCACCCACTTGCCTATGGCTGGCCAGGTTGGGGAGCCACAATCCCTGTCCATGTCTGGCCTCTGCGGGGCTCCATGACCCTTGTTCCTGGCCTTGTCACCTTCCATTGCCCTTAGCTACTCCTTTGCTTCCTTTCTCCTCTGGCAAGTGTGGCTCACTAAGACTCAAAACAGTGGTATTGCCTGGGGCCCAGGGACATAGGTAACTTAGACCTGAGACCTTCCAGAGCTCAGCCTTGTGAGCTGAGACCAGGAACAGCATCTCTCCACCTCTACTGCCCCTCCCCCACAATTACCAAAACCTCCCATCTGGGTAGCAGCCACCTTGGTGCCTGTTGCTGCCTAAGGCCACAGTTGGTCTGCTAGAGTCTACCTGTGTTGCCCAATGCTGCAGCAGGTGTTCTCCATGGCTCCTCCAGCTAGAAACTGTGACTTCCACATATCGGTGGCAGTTAGGGCTATGAGGTAGCAGAACAAGGGTCCTGTCTTGGCTCAGCCACTGTGAAGCTGCTGGCTATGGAGAAAGCACTTTCTCTTTTTTCTTGTCTACAGGGATGTCCTGAGAGTTCAGCAAGACACAGTGGGGGAAGCCTGTGGTGGGGCAATGTGCCCTTGGTGCTCAGAGTAGCATTGTACCAGAAGAGCTGTTGTGGCCTGGGGGAGGGAGCAAGAACTCTCACTTAGGGCTGTGACAGGCAGGTCAACCCTTCTTTCCCAGCCCCGTGTTTCCATGAAGATGATACTTGCATCCCATGAGGTTGTTCTGAGATGTGAAAGGTGAGTGACATAGGTCACCTTTCTCCTCTGTCCCCACTTCCTTCACAGCAGATGGACATGCAGTGGGCGCCTCATAACTACACGGCTCTTTCACAGTGCAGTCACCATTCTTGCTGTTAGAGTTTGGAGAGGCAGGAAGCTCAGCTTTTCTAAACATTAGCCTCCAGTCCAAGTGACTGCTCAACTTCCTCCTGACTACCACCTCCATCCTTCCTTGGGTCAGAGATGCCACTTCAGATTTGTCCCATTCTCAGTGGCCTCAGCTCCTTGTCCCTCACATTTGGTTCTTCAGGACTTCATGAACAGAGGCTGTGTTTCTGCGAAAAGAGGAATGAGGTGTCTTTTTCCCTTGTGTGACAGTGACTGCAATAGGGATGCTCAGGTCTCTCAGCTGTGTGGAGGGCAGCTACCTGCCACCTCCAGGGCTGACACCTGCAGGCTCTCTGGTTGGAGACAGCAACTGCTCAGCTGTCTTCTTGGGCAGCCCCAGACCAAGGACTGAGCATGCAAGTGTCCCAGGGCCACCCAGGACTCCAGAGTCCCTGTGGGGTCAGCTGAGGCTTGGTCAGGTCCAAGTGGCCACCTGAGGTCTTCCTCAATCATTCCAACTTGGACCCCTCACATCTGTCAAGGTTGTTACCCACTGCTAACTATACCCCTCACCAGCTGTCCAGAGGTCTCACTCTGTCAGACATAGACTGGATCGGGGTCCTGCAGAGCGTGATCTGTAGGGAAAATGTGGAGCTCTAGGGACTCCAGATCCTCTGCACAGCATGATCTGCGGGGAAAATGTGGAGCTCTGGGGACTCCAGATCCTCATGGACTCAAAAGGAACCTGAGAGGCTTTTCCTTCCAATTTCCCTTTTGAATGTTCATGTAGTCTGGCCATCCATACTTTGGTCAGGATACCTGCCTGGGATGTGCTTGTGGGGCACAGGTAAAGCAGACAGATACCTTCACAGCGTTTCCCAGCCTGTGGAGAGAGTCTAACATTCAAAGGGAACTGGGGTGATGTTGCTGGGTGCCAATTTAAGGGAGTGACGATTTTAAAGTTGCCTTGGCAGGGCCTGACTTTCTTATGCAGAAGCCTTTTCAGTGATGACTATGTAAAAGTAACAGTAACAGTAAGGAAGTTTGTCTTAAGTGTTTCCCATGCACTAAAAGGGCAGGGCACCTCTGGGCTGGTGACACCATATTACACCATTCTTCCTTGCCTTTCTCAATTTTTCTATCATCATTGCTCTGGCTCAGTGTTGGAATGTAGAAAATACTCAATATTTAAAAGAATGAGCCGGACATGGTGGCACATGCCTGTAATCCCAGCACTTGGGAGGCTGAGGCAGGAGGATCAGTGTGAGTTTGAGACCAGCCTGGGCTACAAAAGTGAGCTCAAGACCAGTCTGAACTGCATAGTGAGACCCTGTCTCAAAAAGACAAAATAAATAAATAAATAAATAAATAAATAAATAAATAAAAGAAAAGAATGAATAAGTAATTGAATGAAGGATGTGAGGAAGGTAAGAATGAAATCACACTTTGTCTAAGTACCATGTAGGCGAGGAGACAAAGGACATGGACCACACAACTGGGTAGAAAGACACTGAGAACAAAACCCTGTCATCCTTGTTTCTAAGGCAAGAATTCCTCTCCTGCCTCAGGAAAGCTGGGACAACTAAGTACAGGGTTCATTTCATTTTCTTTCCAACTGATAGTTCTTAAGTGCTTCCTGGATGTGAGGATGGATCAAGATGGGGTTAAGCTATTAATACCCTTTTGAGCAGTTATAAGACTTTAGGGAAACATAAAAACCTTTCTCACAGGGTCCTAACCTACTTGAATTCTCAGACCTCTAAAGAGGTGACCCTCAAGTAAAGATTTCCAGGATCTTTCCTGGGACTTCTAATTCTTATAACTATGACTTCAGGTGACCTGGACACACCAGTCACTGCAAACACTGAGCACTTATGGCATCTCAGGCATGGATGGCATGAGGAATAAAGCAAAGTTTTATTCTCATTCATCCTAAAGATGATGGGGGTACAAGAAAGGAAGACCATGACCAGGCAAAGAAATAAATGTACAAGGTGACCATGGGATATGGCAGTGAGCACTCTGGAAAAAACAAGATGGAGTTTTGAGAGGCAGAAGGATAGGGAGGGGATATTCTTGTTCCCGAGAAAGTGCCATCTGAGCTGAGACCTGGGTAACCAGAGAGGTCCTCTGTGAAGATCTGAGCAAGCCCTATATGAGGCAGGTGGACACCATTGCCCTAGGACAACTGACCTGGTTTCTTCAGTCAAAGGCTCATCCATCGATGATGAATAAGTAAACAAAATGCTAGGAATCCATGCACTGGAGTAGTGCTCAACCCTAGGACACATTGATTTGTGGAACAACACAGATACATGTTATATAAGTTTGAAGTGGAAAAAATGCCAGATGTAAAGTGCTACATCATGAGGCTCCATTTAAAGCCTATGAAGAGTCCAGAATAAGAAAATCTACAGAAACAGCAAGTTGTGGGTGCTAGAGATAAGAATTTCTTTTGGGAGTAAAATGTTGAACATGAAAATGCTTTGGAATTAGATAATGCTGATAAGTATGCAAAACAATGAATACAATAAAAGTCTTTAGTTGTGCACTTATAGGGTGACTTTTCTATTTATTTATTTATTTATTTATTTATTTATTTATTTAGGTTTTGAGTCAGTGCCTCACTGTGTATTACAGGCTGGCCTTGAATTCACTATGGAGCCCAGGCTGGGCTTGAACTCAAAGTCATTTTCCTGCTTCAGCCTGCTGACTGCTGGGATTAAAGATATGCACTGCCACTCCTGATTGGGATGACTTTTATAATATTAGAATTATTATAAAATTATTATGATATTATATATTATTAAAAAGTTAACGACTTATTTAAATAGATGCATTTTTTCCAGATCATTTTTTCAAATAAATAATTTTTCTAAACTAAAAGAAGCTTAAGAGAAACTTCAAGAACATATCAACTAAATACAATGAATAGACCTTGTTAGAATCTTGATTGAAACAAACTATAAAATAACATTTTAAGACAATGGGAGAATCCAACTATATATTTAGAATTGCTGTTTATTTTCTTAGTAATCATGGTGACATTGTTGTCAGGTGTAATCATGCCTTTCCTTTTGAAATGAATACTTCAATATTCAGGGGTGAAATAAGATGATATTTGAAATTTGTTTTATAATATTTTGATTAAAGAGAGAGGAGAGAGTGAGACAGAGACAGAGAGAGAGGAAGCAAGTATGCAAAACAAATATTTGACTGGTGTTGACTGGACTATAGAATACACAGGATGATCTTCCTGCTTCAGCCTCCCAAGCTGAACTCTACTTTTGTGCATGTTTATAATAAAAAGTTAAGAACAACAGGGGGAAAGAAAGAGTATTCCAGGCAGAGAATAGCAGATGGCCAAGTGGCAGGTAGAGGTAGTGTGGCATGCACAAAGGGACAATAACGTGGTTAAAGAGGCAACCATAGCACTGAGGGTCTTAGATTACCTTCCTCAGGGTCCCACATGGTAGAACAAGATGACATGATTACCTTAATTGGTTTGCGTTGGCTGAAGGATAAAGAAGAAACCACAGCTCTAAAGCAGAAGCAGGGGACCCATTAGCTGACTCACAGAAGTCCAAACTGGAAATGATGGTGATTAGAGCTTGGTGGTAAAGGTGGAGATGGGGAGAATGTGCAGATTGGAAATCTAGCAGAAGTGTGTGGGCCCTGGCTATGGGGCAAATGTGTGGTAGCACAGGGCTGGGAGAAATTAAGAATGACTCCAACCTTTGGACCCGAATTGCTATAAACCATGTCCTGAACTGGAAGAATAGGGGGTGTATGCTGGGTTGATTGTCTTGTCTGTCTGTCTGTCTGTCTGTCTGTCTGTCTGTCTGTCTGTCTCTGCCTCACTTCCTCTCTCTCTTGTCTTTAATTTTTTGAGACAGGGTCTTTCTATGCAGTTCAGGCTGGCCTCAAACTCAGGCCTTGCTTTATGTTGTCTACTTCTCCTGGGAGCTCCTGAGAAGTTCTACATAGGCAGTATGGGTGTTGTTCTGGGATCTTGTAATTGACAGGTCCTGGTTATTTCCCCAGGCAGCTTTGCCACGCCCTCTCCCCTTTGACAAAGACTCTCCCCACCCTGAGCCATCTCCCCAAAGACCGGAGAGCCTGTCTTCGAAGTGCAGACATCGAAGACAGCTAGATCTCTAGCTCCACATCCTGTGAGCACCTTGCTCTACAGACACAATGTTGTCCTGTATAAAAACTTAGGAGTTTGTGGATTTTTATTTTTTTGAGACAGGGTCTTGCTATATAGTTCAGGCTGGCCTCAAACTCAGATCCTTCTCTCTTAGCCTCCCAGTACGTAATTACTAGAGATTATACTTCAGTGAGAGAGCGCTTGCCTAGCTTGCATGCAGCATACCCTGGGTTCAGTATTTAGCATCACACACACATACGCATGTGCACGTGCGTGTGCACAGTTGTTTCTCCAGCTAAGCAACCAGTTAACAAATTGTCTTTGAAACACACAATTACCTCTGCAGAAATTGAAGTTGAGTTCCTTTCACTCAACACCCTCTTCCTCACTGCAGTGGTTATTAGTGAGTCCCACTTTGCTAGTGTCTGGCTTTATCTTAGACAGTGCTCAGAACCTGCAAATGTGACATTTTTCAGAATGGGGATTTTGCGGATAGAATCTCATTAATGTTCCCGAAGTCGTGCTGAATTAGAGTAGGCCCCAATCAGTGACTTGTCCTTTTAGGAAGAAGGAAATAAATACTCTGGTGGCCACCCAGAGAGTGGCGTGTAACAGCAGAGGCAGAGTGGAGTTGTGTGGCCGTGAGCCAAGGAGAACCACCATCCACGGCCAGAAGTTAGGAGCAAGGGCTGGATTGGACGCAGGCTCTCAGGAAGGAATCAGTGCTCCTAGTGCTTGATTGTGGCCTTCTGGACTCCAGGATCGAGGATTACTTTCTATTGCTGTCAGCCACTCAGTTTAGGTAGTTTGTCACTGTAGAGGGAGCCCCAGATTTTGCTGGCCACCATATGCACAGCCCTGGCACCATGTGGGATATATTGCAGGTGCTCAAGAAATATGTTTGAATGAATTCAAAGATGACCTGTTCCTGCTCATTCTGGATTGAGGCAGACATAATGTCCTCTAGCCTTGGAAAAATACTTATTATGTCATACTAATTACAGTAACTCAGAATATCATCATTTCTAATAAATACCCATAATAAGCCTGGCTTTTTCTTCTCCAGGGTGCTGGCAAGCAGGATTGCTCCCTTTTGCAGCAACACAGAGACCCTAACTCTAGTGCCTCTGCTAGGCTTAGAGACTGGGTGTGGTGAACCCATGCTGCTCCTCACACAGCCCTTGCTAGACGAGCTGGAGGCCTT
This sequence comes from Capromys pilorides, assembly GCA_004027915.1. Lineage (NCBI taxonomy): Eukaryota > Metazoa > Chordata > Mammalia > Rodentia > Capromyidae > Capromys > Capromys pilorides. Next base: position 7,953 of record PVKN010005112.1, read on the forward strand.
TGGGGAGAGGAGCAGTGTCTCCTGCTTCCAGAACATCTGGGATGACCCCAGGGGCTAAGTTAATGAGGGGACGAACTACCCCCTTATAATGGGCTTTCAAGGCTGAGGACAGCTGGGTCCACTACAGGGCAGTTCGGCCGGGGGCTAAGCTTCCCAGGGAGGCCAGGAAGCCTGGACAAGAGCTTTGACAGGGGCTCATTGTCAACCTACCCTAATGTGGGGCATGAGACTGGAGAGTGGAAATTTACTTGGATGAGAGATTATGTTTAAGGTAATGTAGAAATCCCAATTGAGGGCCCAAAAGAACTTGATAATTTTTGAAAAATATCACTGGTAAATGGGAGAGAAAAGTCAAATAAATACAAAAGGAAAAAAACCCACAAAAGTAATATGGGAGCTATAACACTTATGAAAGTTATTCCACTGTAATATCATAGCACAAACATCCCAAGTATACTTTAAATATTTAGAATGCAGCTAATGTGACATTTCAGAAGGAGTAGGAAATGAATAAATATGGCTGCATAAGTAAGGACTTTATTTTTCTCCAAATTACTTACTAACATAAATTCCAAGTGGAACAGCATTAAATGTAAAAAAGGAAATAAAAAGAATAAAGCACAGGAGAATATGTATCAAAGTCTAATTTTAACAAGGCTACCAAACACTGTCAAGGAAACATTGAAAATGTGACTGCAACAGTTTTTGTGCACCAAGCACAGTGGTATATACCTGTAATCCTAGCTGTTCAGGTGGATGGCAGGAAGCAGGTTCAAGGACAACCTGGGCATCATCATGAGATCTCATCTGAAAGAGGCCTGAAGATGTAGCTTGGTGGTAGAGCCCCTGCCCAGCATGTGCAAGGTTCTGGGTTCAATCTCCAGTACTGAACAATAACAACAACAAAAACCCAAAGAAGTACAAATGATCAGTAAACACATGAAACCACTGTAGCCATAAGAATAATAAAAGAGGACCAGCCAAATAGCTCAGGGGATTAAAGCACCTGCAAGCAGGTTCAAGGGTTGGGGGTTCAATCCCGGGGCCTGCCATCCTGGCCATGCCCCAGCACACACTGAGACAGCAATTGAAACTGGGCACGGTGGCACAGGCCTATAATCCCAGCTCTTGGGAGGCTGTAAACAGGCAGATCACTAGAAGTCCAGTCTAATAGTGAGACCCTGAAAACTGTGTAGACCATTCCCTAAAACATAAAAAAAAAGAATAATAAAAGAAATACAAATAAAATCACAACATACTTGCTTTGCCCACTGCACTGGCAGAGATTAGAAGGATGTAAAAAGAACAGCGAGACAGGGAGGAATTAAGTGAAAGAGACTCAGACTGCTGGGATTGTAAATTGGTACAGCTGTTCTGTAAAGCCAGAGCCCTGAAATAGCTCCATTTGTTTGCACCAGGGAATCCCATTTCTAGAAATGATCCCCATAGAGATTGGCAGATGTGTGAAATCAATGCAAGCCTATGTGAGGGTTGCATTGGCATTGGCACATGGAAAATGGGAACTGCCTGACATGCGCCACAACCAAATACCGACTCCAGCTCACCCTCATTCAGCCCATTTTCCACCCAAGATTAAGGATCATGGCAGCCATGGCTTTGTTCAAAAAGCCCCCTATAGGACTAGGCTAGGGTACTACAGTTTAGTTTTTACCCTGGGTGGGAACAAGTTGCCCACCTGGAACCAGGGACGGAGGTGGCTGCTGAGGATTTCACCTGTACTTTGTTTCTTGGTGTCTAGAAGGAACAGAAGGCATTCTTATTATTCAGGACCTGCTTTTGTTTTCAATACAGGGCTTCTTGCTACTTTGGGGAGGTCAACGCCCCTCAAGGTTGGCGTTGCGCTCGTCATCTAGGCAGCCTCTTTCCAGCTCCAGCTGGTACATCAAACTTAATCATCATTCCCACACTGAACTTGACACCCAAGTGCATCTTCTTCAACCAGAACCACTCTCTGAATTAACAATAGTAATTTAATATTTCCAGCTAACATGATAAAACCATCTTGTATGCATGGAAAACACAATAATCCTTTCCCTAAAGTTTCAGCATTTTTCAAAAGTCCAAGTTGCTTCTGAGATTCAAGACAAATTTTCAGCTTTGAACCTCTATAAAAAATATCAGAAACAAATTACATAATCCCAAGGTTTGGCACAGGGTAAACATTCCTATTCCAGAAGGGAAGAATAGAGGTAGAAATAATTGGAACAAAACAAGACTAAAATCTAGCAGGACAAATGCTAAATCCTGTAGCGTCATATCCAGCTATGGGTACAGGGCTGTGGGATGGGTGCCCCAGAGGGCTTGGGCAGCTCCCCTCTTATGCCTTGCTGGTTGCAATCCCCAAAGTCTCTCTCTTAAGCTAACTTCACTCATGGCCTGCATCTTTCCCTGGTAGATGTTCTCTACTCTTGGCATCTCCGATGTCCTGAGGTCTCCGCTGAACGTTTGGCATCATTCCTCCAGCTTGCTGCACTATTCTCTTAGGAGCTCTTTGCCTGGCCTCCCAGGTTTTCCTTTTAAGTCTAGGTAGAAACCTCCCTCACTCCACAACTCTTGCTTTCTGCATTCGAATAAAACCAATATCGCAAGGGTGATGCCAACGCCTGCCACCAGTATGGACAGCAAAAGCCACCTTGGACCACAGCAGTGGCAGCAGCCTTTGAGTGCCTTCATGGCAGAATATGGTACAATAAATCCCTAGGCACTGACTTCTTAGTTATCTCTTCTCAAGCTTGGGAGTCAGAGATTCTCTTCTCAAGTTAAGGATTTACATTTTTGCACTTGTGAACTCATGATGGGTGGAGTCTTGTTGATCCCTTAGATGCCCTCAAGGCATTTTTTTTTTTTTTAATGTATTTAGTACAGGTCTATAGGGTTTTACTCCATAGATTGGACTCCTAATGATTCTCCTGTTTTCAGCCTCCCAAGCTTTGAGATTACAGGTGTGTGCCACCACGCCCAGTCTCAATTGCCATCTCAGCATACTCCAGTGCCAGAGCCTGAAAAGCACACTGGGGTGGAGCCCAAGTCCTTACACCTGCCTAAGCAGGTGCTTTAGTCCACTGAGCTATCTGGCCGTCCTTGACTTCTTCCTTCTCGGCTCTTTAGGGAAGGGTCTGCAAGGTGTTCAGAGTTGTTACTACTAGATCAGACTCCTAGTGATCTGCCTGTTTACAGCCTCTCAGCAGCTGGGATTACAGGAGCGAGCCACCATGCCCAGTCTCAGTTGATGTCTCAACTTGCCCCCAGGGTGGGACTGGCAGTGCAGGCCCAGGGATTAAACCCCTGGCCCCTGTGCCTGCTTGCAGGTGCTTTAATCCCCTGAGCTATTTGGCTGGCCCCCAAGTTCCTCTTTAATGACGTATCAGTCTTTATACCTGCTTTGTTCCAAGTTTATGCATCGTTCCTTCTGGACCAAGATTGAAGTGTTTCAGCTTTTTCTTCTCTCCTCTTTCCTCCCATTCTAACTACAGACATAGCTAAGTGAACCCAGCAGTATCCATGCCACAGCCTGAATGATGGACTATAAGTCTCAGTTTTAAAGCCTGGAAACATAATCACCAGTCACTCTGTGAAGATATTCTGCAGATCCTGGACGCTCCTGCCACAGCTGTTGGCTGGTAAATTCTCTTGCTCTCCTGTTCCTCACTTAGGATGTCACCTCTCTAGCCTCTGCATCCACAGCTGCTGCCGTAACTCAGCCTCACTTTCGTGCCTAGGATTAACCCAGTCCTGCCACCTATAGCCCCTCCTTCCTCAGCTTACACTGCCACAGCCAGAGTGACTTTCTGAAAGCACAGATCTGAGCCTCACGCTTCCCTGTTTGAACTCTTCAGCTGACCTTTAGAGCCAGCAGATCAAAGGCTCCACCTTTAGGTGACATTCGGGGCCTTCTGTGAACTGAACTCTGCCTGTGTCCCCCACCGAGCTATCTGGCCGGCCTTGGCTTCTTTCTTCTCATTTCTTTACAGAAGGGTCTGCAAGATGTTCAGGGCCTCACTACTAGATCAGACTCCTAGTGATCTGCCTGTTTATAGCCTCTCAACAGCTGTGATTATTGGAGCATGCCACCACGCCCAGTCTCAGTTGATGTCTAAACGTGCCCCCAGGGCAGGACTAACAGTGCAGGCCTGGGGATTAAACCCCTGGCCCCTGTTCCTCTGTGAACCAGACTTTCGTAGCTACCTGCCAGCCTTATCTCACGCTGGTTTCTCTGTCTGCTGTATATATTTACCCTTCTCTTCTGTGATGGTCTGAACCATTTTTTGGGGGTAGGAATTCTTATGTACCCTTCGTTTGTTTCCTTTTATCCAGAGATGGGTCCATCAGTGGAACACTCCCAGATTCCCATCTCCTCACTGTCACCATCATGCAGACTTCTGCATCACCTTGTCCACAAAGCCTTGTGTGGCTGCCAAGGTGGTGTAGATCCTACCTCTCTCCTCCACTGTGTCCATGTTTGAAAGAGGTCAGACAAACTAGTTGGTATTCTAGCTGAGTATGTGGGTGGCATTTTCTCAAAAATGAACCAAAAAAATTCACCACTCTCAGGAAAATAATGGACAGGACTTATTAGCAATGATAAAATTTGATCTTCCAAGTAAAGACACGAATTTTGAAAAACTTGAAACTGCTACTGTGAATTTATCATCCTCCTGGTACTTAGGGACTTTTCTGATGAGTTTTGTGCTAATAATAATAACTTCAGCTTAAAAAAATATTGTGTGAAAAAATGGATCAGCATTTAAAAGATCTGTGTAATCTGTGTAATTCAGAGAACCAGTATTCTCCTGATGACCAATGCGTGGTAAGAGAAGGCATAAATCCATTCAAAGCACAGGATAGAATGATAGATTTCAATGTGCCAAAGTTTCACTGATGTGGTTCCAGAATTCACCTTGCAAATGACCTTTAGGAAGTACCACATGTTGAGTTTTGGTATCAAAATTTGTAAAAATTCACAAGGATCTGAAAAAGACCGTCAAACCATTGCTTCCTTTTTCTCACGTGGGCACTGACTGCATCCAAGCAGGCTTCCCTGGGTTTTGTAAAATAGGACTCAATGCGGAGGATGACAGCAGCTCTCTGGAGTCAGCAGACAAATGCAACTTGTCTACGGGCACCCAGAGCTCCAAATAGTTAATACTTATCAGCGTCCAAAGCAGTGACACAAAGATGCACTTAGCAAGGGGCATGTGCTGCTCCAGGGAGAAAATGAGGGTAATTGAAATTAACTTGGCTCCTGCGTTTCTTTCCTCCTTTACTAATCACTGAGAAATCTGCTGCTAGCTGGGCAGGAGGACTTGAGGGCCAATGCCCCAGGGAGTCCAAGGCTCAATTAAGCTTCTGCAAATTGGATTTCTGGCCCTGAGGCCAAGGGGCCGGGGTTGGCATTGAGGCATGAGCTGCCAGATGGTATTAGGCCAAAGGCTGACCAGATGGGTTCAGCAGCTAATTCAATCTGGCTTCCCAGAAACAAGCTGTGGGCCTAGAGAGCCGTGCTCTGGCCGTGAGGGCGGGGCTCTGTGTGACCCACCCCAGGAGTCCTGTGCTGGCCCCTAGCCTCCCTAACAGTGCACTGACGATCCTAACAACTTGGTGGTTGGTGGCAGTCCATGCCTGGGAAAATCACAGAACTGACAAAGGGGTCAGCTTGCTCTGGGAGTAAACTTGGGTGAACCTTTCTGACATTCTTGATTCTGTGATCAGTCATCATCTACTAAGAAAATTAGAATCTAGAAACTCACAACAGAAGAGGCTGAAAGAAGCAGACACAGAGACAGTGGAGACAGAGTGATTCAGAAACTAGGGATGGAGATAGGAACGGAGAACAAGTAGAGAAAGCGAAGCTCCCAAGGGGGCAGAGACATTTGGACCAAGACACAAAGGGAGTTAGAAAGAAGTGGTGCTGTGCAAGACAGACTGACTCTCACAGATCCTTGGAAGGATGGTGGCAGGTTAGGACTGAAGGACCAGAAAAGGATTCACAGCATGCAGGTGGCTCTGAAAGAGGTTTAGTACAGGCTGGGATGCCAGGATGGAGTAACCAGTGCTGGAGGAAACCTGGACCAGCAGGACGGTATATTCTGCCACTTTGATGTTGGGATTTGGTTACCTATCAGTGACTAGGACCATCCAGAGCTTTCTTTCCCCATGCCACCCTGCCCATCCACTACCCTGGGAGCCTGCCCTCTCTGCCCCCCTACACCAGCTGGGCACATTTCCTAGATGGCCAGGAGCCAGCAGGAGCACAGGGGCAGGGTTTCAGTGCCTCAAAGACCTGGACAGAGGGTGAAGACAAAGGACAGACCTGAGCAGTAGTTCTGTGTGCACCCTGGGGATCCTCTGAGGAGCTTTAAAGGTCATGCACACCAGGACCACACCTTGGGGCTCTGCTCAGGTTGCTTCAGGTGCAGCATGGGGTCTGCAATGCTCTGAGGGGATCCTAATGTGCACTCGGGATTAGCACCCCTTGCCTCTGTGCCATGGATGCCTGGGCTGAAAGAATCTCCTGTGCTCCATCCACCAAGTCTCAGAGACACCGAGCTCTTGCAAGGGCTGAGAGATGCAGGCCACAACACCCCTGTCATCTCCCTCAGTGCCTCCCCTGTCTAGTCCCAGGGTGACAGCTATGTATCATACCCTCATCTGTGTCCACAGGGCCTTGGAGAGCCCAGGTGCTGATTTCTGTATCTATGTGTCACCAAGAATATGCTCTTAACCCTGCCCCCTGGGAGACAGGGTAAAGGGCTCAGCCATGGTCAGAGCCATGAGGGCTTAGGCCAGAGGACCTCCGGTGCTGAACAGTGAAGTGGTGTCCCTTTCTGTGGAGACCTCAATCATCCCTTTCCTTCTCTGAGCCTCCCTGCCTCCCCCCTTAGATCTCAGGAAGAGAGTTCCTCCGAGGGCTGAGGGCCACTTTGGCATTCTCAGCACAATGGATACATGGACTCCCCTCCTGGCCAGCCTTGGCCTGTGATGCCCAGACCCCAGGGTGAATGGCTAATGTGAGGAGGAAACTAGAGCTCCTCAAAATGACTAGGGGTGAGCTCCTCAGGTTGTCCAGAGCGGGCCCCACTAGGAAGCCATGCCTGGACTGACACCTGGCAGCCCGTGGAGTCCCTGGCAGGCCTTGTGTTGGGATGCTAACAGTGACCTAGAACAGAGTGGAGGCAGCTGCAGGTCCACAGAGGTGCAGGAGCCTGAGAGAGCCTCATACACACACATCCTCATTTACCATGTGGGCTGCTTAAGAGACATTAGGACACTGTGAATACAAACTCACCAGGGCTGCTGGCCCTGCCAGGATTCCACCATGGAGCAAGCTGGGTCCTCTCCAGGGACCTTTATGTCTGTCCAGGGGAGCCATTCTGGCCAGGCCTCAAGCTATGAGCCCACTTCACCTGCAAGAGGACTTCAGCTCTGATGGTGACCAGAGGGCCTAAGTTTGCTAGGGCCCCCACTGCTGAGCTGCCAACCCCAGCTGGAGTCCTGGCAGGGCTAGTAGCCCAAGGTCAGGGCACATGCTGGGCACTGGAGAGAGAGAGAGAGAGAGAGAGAGAGAGAGAGAGAGAGAGAGAGAGAGAGAGAACCATTTAAATATTTAAATAAGGCAGCTCTATGTGTTGGTGGGAAAGGGCCTGATGGTAAAACCTTTACAGAAAGCAGGTAGCAGGTGGATATTTGCAAATCATCATGGCTTGAGTGTTCTAACAAGAAGATTGGTGAAAAGGGGACGTCAGTGTCTTGAGGGCTTCTAGGGAGATGGGGCAGGGGGTAGGGAGAAAGGTGGGGTGGGGGAGATCTTTGGGCTTCCTTTAGAACACAGACAATATCTCAGTTGGTAAAGGGGAAGAAAAACCCAAATGACCACAGGATGACTTAAAATATGCATTTTCAGTTTCATTCATTTCAACCACACCATAGTTTAGAAGTTGTTTAAGCCTTGTGCTGTGGGAAAGTTACTAGCCTAAAAATTAGGAGACCTGTGCTCTGGCTCCTTCTGTGGAAGCTGTGTGATCTCCTGAGGGTCCCCTACTTTGTCTGAGCCTCAGTGTTACATCTTGAGATGTGGAGGGGGACTCAGAGGGGGCATCTAGGCCCTCTGCCCTCTCCTCCCCAGTGAGGGAGTGGAAGTGCAAGGGCCTAGCTGGGTACACAGAGATCCAGGGGCTGGGGGCCAGGAAGAAGCCAGATGTAGGGGCTCTGACCTAGCTCAGCAGTCAGCTCTGAGATGGCCCTGCCTATCCTTGCTCCTGCCTGCCTCTGCAGGCCTGCTCAGCTGTGGCTTCCCCCTTCCCTGGCTAGGCTGAGGGAGGACAGAGTGGCCCTGGGGGACTGGAGGGGGCAGAGGTCAGGACAGGGGAAGCCACTGCAGGAGATTTGAGGGGCTCATCAGAGGTTCTAGGAGATCTTTTGAGGGCTTGAACTCTGCTGCCCACATACGAGGGACAGGGAAGAAAATGACTCCCAAGTATCTGTGGCCACTTCCCCCTTCCCTTGGGAACAGGAAGTTCCCCCATTTGCAGTCTCCTGGACATCAGTGTGGAGTGAAAGGAGGGGAGGAAGCTGGTCAATTCCAAGGAAATGGAGGCTCACCTAGAGGGTGCAGAGGGCTGGGACAGTGGGGTGGCGGTCTTGGGGGCCCAGAAGGGAGACCAGAGTACAGAATGATGGGTGTAGATCTGAGTTTGGAGGACACAGAGAACAGCAAGAATCTGGACAACCTGTGGAACTAGGGCTGTGGAGAGAGATATTCAGAGGTGACCCAGACATCTGCTGTATAACGTGTTGGGTAAACCCTGTCTCTGTATCCCCAGGAATTAGCACTGGGGATCTATGCTACAGTTCATTGCTTTAGGGTCAGAGTGGTATCTTGGAAAATAAAAAAAGTTATATGTGGTGGTGCATGCTTATAATCCTAGAATTTGGGAGGCTGAGGCAGGAAAATCACTGTGAGTGCCTAGCAAGTTCAAGTTTATCCTGGAATACAAAGCAAGACCCTGTCTCAAAAAATAAACAAATGTCAATGCACGGGCTTGGTTGCATCTGAATTACTCAGAGACAAACATCTTCCACAGGTTTGTCCACATCTCATTAGCTAAATTCTTTGCTTCTTGCTTTGTGGGTTGCCTGAGTCATTCCCTAAGCCCTGCAATGGAAGCCACCAGAAGAGTCATCCCCAGTCTGAGGCTCTGTCTCCCGGACCTGGAGTCTTCCAAACAGGTGGCCCCTTGAGAAGAAGAGTTGAGGTTGGGTTCATGCACAGAGGCTCTGGGCATTTCCTGCCCCAGTGCTTCTGCCTCCCCTTGGCTGGACTCTTGCAGCACTGCAGAGGTCATGGTGCCCCTTCCCTCCCTGTGCTCCTGGCCACTGTGGCAATTCATGCCTTCTATTGTCCCAGCAAGGAGAGGAGACCAGATGGATGCAGTGTTCAAGGGCCAGGAGTCCTGCCTTTCCACCCACCAGGGCAACACACAGATGTCCTGGCTGCCAGAAGGACAGGGGCCAGTGAAAAACATGAGTTTGTATCTCAAACTTGCTCCTTTCCCAATTACCTGTGTGTGGGGTGGAGCTGTCCCCTGAGTGCACTCAGCCTCACCACAGTGGCGAGCCTAGGAGAGAGAAGAGATTTGAGGAGGGATGAGATCACCTAGGAGGCAATGCGCCTTCAGGTGCTGGGTGCTGCCTTCCGGGGCAGCCCCTAACTAATTACTTTGCTAGCTTTAAAGCCAATTAGCTGAAAGCAGTGATGGAATTTCACAGTGGGGCTCCCCTGCCACATGGCTTGGAGCCTCCCTGGGCACACTAGATGGCATCAGAACGCTCTTGGGGAGTGACAGATGGATTTGGTGACATTCAGGAAATTCTGAAGACCTGTTTGATCCTGGGGCCTGGATTCCTGGTGGGCTGGGGAGGAGGAACAGGAATTAGTGATCACAGGAGTGTGTTGGCCAAGGACAGATGTGTTTCCTCCAGGGGTCCCCACCCTGGGGCTACCAGACTGAGTGACTCCAAACTCAGCAGTCAGCTGCCTGGGCATGTCTTTCCCCTCTCTGGGCCTCAGCCTCCTGTCTGTGAAGTGGGTATAGCCTGTTGTCCTAATTTGGGGACCAGAGGACATCGTGGTGCGAATTCACCTCCCCTCAGTGTCTGGTACCACATGCCCTGTGCAAGCCAGCTATTGTCCTGGGCAATGAAAAGCACCCTAAACTGGAGACACTGGCAAGGGGACAGGTAGTGGTGGGAAGGAGGACATGGTTCTATCCTTTCTCCCCAGGTGGCCTTTAGTGGCACAAGCGCAGTGGTGAAGAAGGGAAGTGATACCCATCTACCTGAAAGAGGCTGGGCTGCATGGAAAAGAATGGTGGGCTGTGGGTCGGGCTGTCCTGAAGCCACAACGACTTCACTCTGTAGGCCGTGAGCACCTCAGAGCTCTGAGGAGCCAGGGGGGTAGGATGTGTGCATTAGGGTTGCAGATCCAGCTACAGGGCTGAACCTGGAACTGGGAAATCTGACCCAGGAGCTGGGAAATCTAACCCAGGATGGGGGCACCGAAAACCAGGATGGGCCAAACGGGTAGAATCAACACGTTAGCTCAGAGATGACCTCTACCAGTGGGAATGCATGTGGCCTAGGGTGACACCCAAATAGCTTCTTGGGAAGCTTAGGGTCTGGGGCTCAGAGTTGGTTGTGGGGTACATCACTGTGAGCCAAAGCAAGGTGACAAGTCTGCGTTTCACTGAGGTATGTGAAGATACAGCGGACTACTGCCTGAACAGACCTAAGCCACAGTCCCTTGCCCACGTGCCCCCTGCTCCCTTTACTCAGGACACTATTAAATGCACGCCCTGCTCTTTACACTTGGTGCTACCCTGGACACAGAACAGGGCATGTGTAGGGGTTGTTATGTTGTGTCAACTTGAGAAGTCTAGAAGCTTAACGAAGCAACTCGGTCGTCTTATGTCCCAGACCTCAAGGACATTGTTCCTTGTGTCAATTTGAGAACCTTAGAGCCTCGCCACTCAGCAAGGGGTTAGGATCCTCACTTCACAAACTTCCTGAGCCTGTGGAAGAGGAAGGGGTGGTGTGAGAGCTACATCTACCCGAGGGCAGGTAGACTTATTACAGTAGAAGGGAGGAAGGAAGCTTGCCCCATTGTTTGGCTTCTGGTGCTTTTTCTGTCTTCTGCCGCCTTGAATTGTTGCCCTTCACCACATCACTCTGCCTTGGAGCCAGCTGATTACAGACTGAATCCTCCACAAACTGTGGGCTAAATAAACCTTTCCTTCCCTAATTTTGGACGTTAAGTATTTTGTCTCAGCAATGATAGAAAAGTAACCAACACCGCATCTCTGCGGCCTCCTCCCCTTCTGTTCCCCAGAAGTCCTTGTTTAGGGCCTGGCCCTGTAGCTCTGTTCCTGGGACTCGGGCCCCACACATTCTAATTAAACAACAACAAAAAAGCTCTACTCTTCCAAGTTTCAATTTCCTCTTCATTTCCATCAGAAAGGGGAAAAAAGCTATTTAAGATAAATTCATTCTTCTTTAGTGGACTCAGTGATTAAAAATGCAATTGGATTTTAAAAATCTCATTCTCCCTGGTGAGAGTGCACTATATCCAGATAGCACTGAGCAGCCCTGGACGACTCTGAGGGGCTGGCAAGGGGACTCTGGCGTTAGTGGTGTTCCTTGAAGAAGAAAGCTGTTTTCTGGGAAAACAGAAAATTTTTGACCTGTGCTGGGATTCACTGAAAAGAGCACCTGGGAAATTAATGCTAAGTGGGCCACTGATTCAGAAAACAACGAGCCAGCTACCGCTCTTCCTAAGAGTCTATTTGTGTATAAAACACTGTACTTTGAGGCTTTGGAGATGGGACAACCTGGACAGGTGTGGACTTTGGTGGATCCCAAGGTGGATCCTTTTGCCATTGCAGCACGGCGTACCCTCCAGACATCATGACTGCATCTGAAGTGTTCTAATCAGAGCAAAACCGACGATTTCTGTCAATCATCATAGAAAAGAGAGCTTTCTCCTCAAATGCTGCAGAGGATAGATGCGAGACCTGGAATAACTGCAGTCATTTTGTCGCAGTGAGGCAAGCTGGATAGGAAAGGAGACAATGATGCAGAAAGATATCAAAGCCCAGGGAATGCAAAGACCAATTTGACCAATTTGCCGGCCAGCCTATCTGCTCCTCCTATTAAGCCAATTTGTAGCTGCAATAATTCTAACTAAATGGTACCTGTTGTGTGCCTACCCTTTAGATGGCAAATCTAATTTAGTCCTCACAACAGCCTTTTAATATTGAGGTTGGCAGCCTTGTGTTACAGATGGGAATCCTGCAGCCAGTGGTTAAATGACTTACTGAAGTCAGCCTATCCGTAAGTGAAGGAGTCAAGGTTTGAGAGGGAAGACTGTTGTTCTGGCATGGGGAAAACTTTCTCAGGTTCTTCTCTTTGGAATCCTCCTGGGGCTGATTTCCTAGGACTCGGCAAACAGGACAAGCCTCCCCTCATAACCTGGAGTCTTGCAGCTCTCAAAGAGTTGCAGCACAAGGACCAGAGTGAGCTGATCTGCAGCAGCAGGGGCCTGGGAGACAGATAAACCCTGTCCTAAATAGGGACAATGCCAGAGCCTTGTCCTGCTGGTGTGTGCTTCCTTGTGTGTGGGTGGGGCGTAGCTTGACATTTGGACAGATTAATTCCAACCTGACATTTTGACCAAGGGAATGGTGAGCAGCAGGTGAGCACCCATCTGTCCAAGCCCTGTTTTTCTCCACACCCTTCTCTGTGACTAGAGAAGCTGGGACCAAGAGGGCACAGGATTGCTCTTCCAGGCTCATTTACTACTCTGGCTGGCAGTGATAGAGACACAACCATAATAGAGCCCAGGGTACTGCAGCAAGGGCAGGCAGGCAGTGGTGGCCCTATACCCAGGTTGTCAGGTGAAACCCCACACATGCTTGGGAGGCCAGTCCCAAGGTGCAAAGAAAAGAGCTCTATACCGTTGCTGATTATTCTATGAGTAACCTTTTAACCTTTGTGTGTGGAGCTATGCACTTTTGTTCCATAGCTTCACCCTATCCTGGCTACAGCTCTGGGAAGGGCCAGGCATATGTCACCCTGGACTCTGTGGATGTCACAGCCCAGAGAGATTAAGCTGGGACCTCTCCCTGGTCAAGTCCGGGCTGTTAGCTAGACAATCAAGCACCTTTTCCCACCAAGAAGAAATTGCTCCTGCATTTGGGCAAAAGTAGTGAGAAATGCAAAGAATCTGCAATTAAAACTTAAAAACTCAGCCAGGTGTGGTGGCTCATGCCTGTACTTCCAGCTCTTGGGAGGCTGCTGAGGCAGGGGGATAGGTGCGAGTTCGAGACCCTGTCTCAAAAAAAAAAAAAAAAAAACTTAATACTTGTACCAGCTGTCTCTCCCTCAGCAGAGGTGAAAGACCTTCCTGTGCCACGTTGTTCTACCCTAGAGCCACCTATTTTTGCGCCACTGCTGTGTGTCCTCAGTGGACTCAAATCCTCAGAGGACAGAGTCTTGGTTGGGAACCTGAATCACAACTGGGCAGCATGACGTGGAGCAGTGTCCCTTCATGGGTATTGCTGACCTTGGGACTGGATTAGTCTTCACTTTACAGACGTCTACACGAGACTGGGGAGCTTTTAGTATCCCAGGCTCCTGGCCACTAAACTCTAGAAACTTCCCTATCCTTTAACACCCCCTGCAAGCACCCCAGATATTTCCAAATGTCCAGCGTTGGGCCCCGGGAAGAGTGGGCAGCTCCCCTGGCTAAGAACATGGGTTCGGAATCCATGGCTGAAGAGTCAAGCCTTGTGTGCTCTCCCCAGCAGAATAAACTCAAAAGCCTTGCTCCCTGATCTGGAACCTGACCCCAGAGAGTACTCAGGAATATGATACAAGCTAATGGACCACGGCACAAAGCTCTCTGCCAACAGGAAATACTTTTGGTAACTAATAAAAATAAAATGAGTCTTACTGCTTGAAGTCTTGGCCTTACTGTGTACACAGTAAGAGCTTAATAACTATGCCCTCCTCCTTTTGCATTCTCAGCATCTACTTCCGCAACCACCTGAACAACTATGATCATTTATTGGCTACTTAGTATTCTGTGTCAGGCAATGGCAAAGCACGTGGCACCTTTGCCTGTGTGACTCCCACTACAATCCCAGGAGATGGGACTGATTATTGTCCCCATCTGACAAGCAGAGGAACCGAGGCCCCAAAGCAGGCACGGGTCAGCCCACTGAATGTCGTGGGCCAATCCTGCCCCTGTCTGCTTTTGTTGGACACCACCTCTATTCTTTGCTGTGCTGTCCACAGCAACTGCCTTGGTGGGTATCTGCTCACAGCAGAGACTGTACCTATATGGACCTGCAAAGCCATAGTTAGTGCCCAGCAGTAAAAGCTGTGTTCCACAATGAGAATTTAGTTGCCCAAGGCTAAAAATGAGGGTGTGGTGGAGCCAGGACCCCATCTCTGTTTTGGCTGCTTCCAAAGCCACGCCCTTAGCATTCACACACTCCTGTAGAGGGTTTGGGTTTCACTCAGCGGCCATTACCCAAGATACCCAAATCCAGGGCAGAAAGTAGACACAACAAAGTTACAAAACATCTACTTTAAATGAGATTACCTCATCGTTCTTAGGGGTAAAGTGTACATAAAATTTTTCATCTAAGCATTTCACATGTGGAACTCAGAGGCATGAAATAAAATCACTATGCTGGGCGACCTTCATCACCACATCCCCAGAATCTCCATTGCCTTCCACAACTGCTCAGGGCCAGCTCCCCCTGCCACCCTGGCCCTGACCAGCTATTGTAGTCAGGGTTTATGTGGGAACAGATTTAATACAGGACACATAACTTATAGGATTAGTTTATAATATTCATCCAAAGAGTCAAAGGCAAAAGAATACAGGAGATCTGTTCATATGCTAGAGAGCCAAAGAATCCAGTTGAGGGCCTGGGCCCCACAGCAATGTCCTGCTTGCATCCACCTAAAGACCTAGGGCCCATGGCAATGTCCTCCATGAGTCCAGCTGGAGGCCTACAGGTCACAGCCATGTCTCACGCAAATCTATACCGAGGATCTGCACTGGGCAGACCCAAAGGTCAGGGGTGGAAGCTAGAAAGTCCATGTCAGTGGGATGAAGGATCTGTGGCAGCTGGCTGAGGGATCTGCACTGGAGGCTCAAGGGAAGGAACAGAGCTCCCCTCGAAGAGAACCACTGCAGCCATCCTCAGCAATAGTGAGAACCCAAGCTCCTCTCACAACAAGTACAGCCGAGTTCATAGCATGAAAGCCAGCACATCAAGCTTCTCCAGGAGGATCAATAGCACATCATTCCCCTCCCCCCCCAGCCCCCGCTTGTTCTTCTTTATATGCTGTTGGCAACAATCCTCGGGTGGGCCTTCTATGCCCAACACCATGCTGACTCAGTTCAGCTGGGCGTTACAAGCTGCCCCTTAGTTAATCCAGCCCACTGTGGGCATCCCTGGGCCAGTGCAGTGTCTGGCAAGTGGGAGGCCCAAATAATGTCCACTCCAACTCCCCTCCTTTCTCCATCTTCTGTCCCTCCTATCATTCTCCTTGGTCACCAAGACTTTTCTCCTGGTCACAGCCCATGGTTGTTTGAGGTCCCAGTGATTTCCTGGTCCTTTCATCTTCAGCTCCAAAAAATATGGAATGGATGGCTTGCAGGGTGCAGTTAGGGGAGACTGAATAAAATATTTCTCTAGAGTTGACTTTTCATCTGCTTCTTCCACAGGAGAAGATGATGATGATGATGGTCATGCGGGGTCATGTGACCCCTCCCACCAGAGAGGTTGAGTGATATGCTCATGGACACACAGCAGCTTGATAAAAAACCCACAGTGGAAGCATAAATGTCCAACCCCAAATCTCCCAGTGACACCAAGGACCTGGAAGACCACAAAAAGAATCTTCTGGGGCAAGGGTAAGCATGGTTGATGTGGACCCATGGGCAGCACTTTCTACTTTCTGAGAACCCAAGTCCGGGGCAGAAAGTAGACACAAGAAGTGTGGGGCAGGGTTTTCACATATCGCATATACATGTGTGTGTAAGTGTTTCCATCTCTGTGTATGTATGTGTGCTCAGGGGAAGGTTAAAGAGAAAGAAAACCTCCACACTATTGAATGGAAGGAAAAACTACAGCCAGGCATTAACAGATGTAAGGCGCAGCATGAAGAGGTAGAGACATGTTTAATTAAAGACAAATGACCCTGATTAATAAACCATTCCATAAGGAAGCATAGATGTGAAGCAACAGAATGAAACTAGAAGGCTCTTTGAACGAGAACCCTGACAACTTTGGTGAGAAAACTGCTGATCGTGTGCATGAATGGTTCAGGCTCATGAGCCCGAGCAGCATCCAGAAATCCCATCTCTGTGCCATGGTGACCAGTGCTCTTTCTCAGCCTGCTGAGGATGAGCAGGGGACATTTACAGTGACTCTTGTCTTGTGAGAGATTGGTTCCTCCTCCCATCTGATGACAGTAACAAGATATGCAAATAATTTTTATTTAAAACCGGAGAACCCTATAATTTATTCATGAATGCCACATATTAGATCTTCCATTTCAATTCAGCTGCCTTCTTTGAAGCAAATTTCATAAGGTCTGAATTATTCCCTAAATGGTCTCTGGTTAATGTAAGCAAATATTTGAGCTACAGGAAGCAATCCTGTGCTCCCACAGGGTGTGGTGGTGAGTGTGTGGATTCTTAAAGACACAGGTATTGTGGAGGGCTCTCTATGCCTCAGTTTCCCCACTAAAAAGAGATGACATAATAGTATCAGTTTAATAGAATTGTTCAAAGAATTAAATGATTTATATAAAGCATCTAAATAGTAGTAAGCACTATAGAAGTGGTTGTTATTGTTATTTTAGCATTTCAGACTGTAAATGTTCCCCTGTTAGCCAGATGCCAAGCTGAGCTAATATCTCAAGGGAGAGGTTTTGGGCTTCTTAATTTTCTATCCACCACATGGGGTGAGAGCAAAGGGTATTCTCATTGCCCTTTTATAAGGTGGTTATTGGCATTTTTGAGGTTCCACTTTCATGGTTTATCACCTGCTCTAAGTCTCATTAACACCATTACCTGGGGTTTAAATTTTGGCATTAATTTTAGAAGAAAGGGCAAGGATGTAGCTCAGCAGCACAACACCTGCCTGGCAAGTTCAAGGTCCTGAGTTCGATTTCTGGTTCCACACAAAAAATGGGTAAATTTAGTAGGGAGTGGTGGTGCATACCTGTAATCCCAGTGCAGGGGGATTGAAGAAGGTTTGCTATAGGTTCAAGACCAGCCTGGGCTACAAAGTTAGCATAAGACCAGCCTCAACTACTAGTGAGACCTTCTTTCAAAAAGATAACCAAAAGAAAAAAAAAATTTAAGAAGGGACACAAATATTCAAATCATAGCAAGTATATTTCACTAAACGGGAAGAAAATAGACAATAGAAAATCTTATATCTAAATATGACATTTGAGTCAAGCAAGTCCCTCCGCCAAAAGACACTGAGACTAGGGATACCTCAGCTGGACTAAGGAGGCCAGAGATTGGGCTGTGTCCTTTTCCATCCCAGATCCTGGAACAGCAGGAATTTGTACTTGCAGTAGGATTCCAGGCCAGGGATGGTGACTTCCTGCTGGTCTGCTGGCACCGGCACCAACTGGAGTTGCCTGTCCCTGTCTTTGTACCGGACCACGAAGGAGTCAAATTCACCACCAGGGTGTGGTCCACAGGAGACCCACAGAGTCAAGGGTCATATATTTAAGTCTCTGGAGGGGGCTCAGTGGCTAGGGCTGCAGATTTGGAATCCAGTACACAGAGAATAGAGCTGAGGCCTCTAAGGGGAGGACCTTGAGCTCTGCTGAGATGGAGAAAGGTCACATCTTTACCTTCACCCTTTGGGGTGTAGACTCCCACGGGGAGGTGTAGGAAGGAGCTTACTTTTGAGAGTCATCAGCCTCTGTAACTACATGTGCAAAAGCAGAGATGCTTCACACCACCTTAAAGTCATTCCAGAAACTTAGTAGTGTCACTTATTCTTATCCCTGCTTCTAAATGTGGCAGCTTCTCAATATGTTACTGAGGCTACTACCATGTCTTAAGCTCGAGTTCCTAAGAAACGTTTTTAAAATTGTATATTTGGGGGCCGGCGAGATGGTTCAGTGGTCTAAAGCGCCTGCTTGGGAGGGCTCAGGCAACTGCGGGGACTGCAGTTCGATCCCCGGCACCACATGCTGCACCAGCGCCACCACCAGGGCAGGCTGAGCCAGCCACAAAATGAATAAATAAAGAAACAAACAAACACAACAAGCAAACAAATAAATAAATAAATAAAATTAAAAATAAATAAATAAATAAATAAAATTGTATATTTGGCTCTCTGCACCTGGAGATACTGATTCCAGGACTCCCTGTGGACTTTAAAAGCCAAGGGGACTCAAGTCCCTTCTATAAAATGTGCAAGATCTTCAGGTGACCTCTCACACACTCTAAATCATCTCTCTAGTACCTACAGCAATGCAATGCTGTACAAAGAATCACTATGATGATGATGATAAGGAACAACACTTGTACTTGTTCAGCACAGACCCAATTTTTTAAAAAAATATTTTGGATCCATAGATCGTTGCAAATAAAGGGCCGTGGCTATGTGGGGCTCTGTACAAATATAACAAGTGTCCTTCATAATGCTACACATTTTATTTTCTAGATCTTAAAGCACTGCTCTGAAATGAAAAAAAAAATAAATAAATAAACATAAGATATTTACTGTTTTATTTTTCCCAGTACTGCAGAATAAATCCAGGACCTTGGACACAGCAGGTACAGCACTCTAAAGCTGAGCTGCATTCCTAGTCCTAAACAGGACATTTTAGGACTTGATATGATTAGTGTACGGTTTCTTCTTGTGTACCCATACACTGAGAACAACAAGGATCATTCTTAGCTAAACTGATAGTTTCTTTTTTTGTCTTTTTGAGATAGGGTCTCGCTATGCAGTTCAGGCTGACCTTGAACTCACTTTTATAGCCCAGGCTGGTCTCGAACTCACTCTGATCCTCCTGCCTCAGCCTCCCAAGTGCTGGGATTACAGGCATGTGCCACCACGCCTGGCTCTAAATTGGTAATTTCTAAAAGTGTCTCATTTTCTATAGTTTATACAGATAAAACTAAATTTCTAAAATAGTTTTATGGTTAAGACAGAAGCCCGCAATCCTCTGTAGGGAAGCGTGACTATCCAATTATAAAAAATGAATGTAAAGGCACAATGCTCTACTAATGACTTCACCCAGACAAATTCTGAATCTGTGGCGTGGATATCAACGAACACACTAAAAATGGAAGCGAGAAAACTTCGAGCCCTATTTGCAGAAGAGGATGTGCATGAGGCTGTTAAGTGAAGAGGTTCGGCTACAAGGGGATAAATGGTCTGCTAATTTGGGGTTGAATGGAGTAAAGGGATCTTGGAAAAATACAAAAATCTTGCTTAATGGGACTTGCCTATTTGCAATTCAGTGCACTAATATATTACATTTAAATAAAGGGCACGGGCAATCAGAACAAAATTACAGGAATAAATTTAGCAAAGAGGACGACCAGAAGCCCCGAGTTCAGATTAGGATCTGCGCTCCACGTCTGCAACTGTGGGCCAAGAAAAAAAGCCGTGGGGATGAGGCGTGGCCTCTGTTTAGAAGCTGAAGCGGGTGTCCTCTGATCTAAAGATCGCGCTTGCACTGGCAAAGGCAACAGCTGCGGACGGAACGCGAAGCGTCTAAAGGGCTTATCAAAGTTAACAGAACAGAAACCGGGAGGGAAAAGTGGCCCGTGGGTACGAGCCTGCGTTCTAGTGGACCAAGTGCGGTTAGGGTCTAGAGTTGGGGGCCCACGTTCCGGATACCTTGTCACAGGAAGAAAGCCTGTGACTGTGGGCTGATCGCCCTAATTCCAGAACATAATCACACATCCGAGGGCTGGCCTCCCCGCGTGCGAGACTAATCCCGCTTCGCCCACGCCTTCGCACCGTGTCACGCGGCGTCCCGCCCTTCCTCCCCTACCACGCCTAGTCCTCACCACGCCCGTCCCAGGCAGGCTGGCTTGGTCTTAGCTTCCGCGCAGCTCTGCTGCCACCTGCAGGTCATATGGAGAAACTGCTTTTCCCTCTCGGAGACCTGAGATCCAGCCGGGAGGTTGGAGCATAAGGACTGCGTAGAAGACAAGGAAGGCCAGGTCGCAGAACCGGGATTACAGGCTGCCGCCTGGGACACTTGGGAGGTGATGGTTGTGCAATGGGATATAGGATTAGAGCGGCGGTGACAGGCACGCGATCCCTTGAGTGGGATTTGAACCCAGGGTCGTTGCCTCCAAAACTGTTGCTCTCTTGAGGTCTCTGAGATAAGCAATATTTGCATGAAAATTTAGTATTGATTTATAAAAGCTGTATTGTAAATAAGAACAGACTGCCCTTCCTCTGGGCTGGAGTTATGGCAATTCTATAGAATATGGGAAATCACCTTTGAAAATGAAGGCAGCTTGTTTGATACACAGAATCTGTCAGAACAAATCCCAGGCCTTGGGTCCTAGGTAGTACGGAGAAGAAAACTGTGCTGGGCATTTTCTCAGAAATTTCTTTATAAAATGCCTAGCGGCTCTCAGTGTCCCCAGATTCCTTCCCACCCCCAGGAAATTTCCAACTCACGGAATATCAGTCCATCAAATCATTTGTGAATTATGCCTCGGTAAAATAAAAATTGTGATGGAAGTCAATTATACTTCAGTGAGAATCATCTCCCATTGCCTTTTCTTCTAAAACGCTTTACCAGAAGGTGGTTCTGAGAAAGGACAAGGAGGGAGACGCTTGTGCTTGTAGATCACACTGTTTCCAACTCCCTGCATGGAGTAAACATTCAGCTAAATGAAGACCTCCATGTAAGCCCCCTCAAATTCCCTTTGCTGCCAGAGTCCAGGAGGCCAGACATGGGGCCTAGAGATTATCAAAAAAATGTGTGTCTCTGGGGTTTAGGACAAATTCTGCCCCTGCTTGCTGTGAAAGCCTGGGCAAGTCCATGCACCTCCCTGTACTGGTGTAACCCACCTGAACCAGGTCTGGGGGACTGGTGATTCTCTTTATCATTTGGTGGTTCTTAGTTTTAACATTATGTTTCTTTCCGCCCATCTGCTTTACTAAGGGCTGATAGCTGCAGGTTACAATCTAGCACAGGGCACAGCAAGCTGTTTTTGTGTTTGCACAACATTGTGAAAGGGTAGCACCAAGCTGACTGATAGCTCTGCCAGCCTGCATGCTTTCCATTTATCTGAGGCAAACCTTTTTTAAAAATCAATTTTCAACCACACATTACTATTAACTAAAATAGTCATCATCGTGTACAATAGGGATCCAAAGTTCATTATATTAATGATATAATTCTGACATATGTATCTCAGAATTATATATTACATAATATATATTATAATATATAATAATGTTAACAAGATATGTATTATTATATTACCTTATATATAATTATATTAGTTCTTATCAAAGTAATTCTACACACTGCTCAAAATAAAACAGCAATAAAAAGCTTCTATCAAAACCCATTCCTTGGCCCTTCACTTTCTTACCTCCTTGCTGGGATCACCCTCAGCTCGTTTTGCTGGCTTCTCCTCTACCTAGAACCATATTCCTGAACAGAGTGTTTGTGCGGCCATTTGTTCTCTCTGGCACCCAACACAGTACAGGACTTACCTCCCTGTATGCGCCTTCCATCCTACCAGTGTGCTAGATCCCAGCAATCGTGACACAAATAACATTTACCTTCTTGTGGCTATGCAAATATTGTTCCCTCCTAATGCAAAGCATTTAATTTTCCTTGAGTGAACAGTTGCCTCGGGTTTTCTCCCTTCATTTGCCTAGCTGTCTTTGTACCTATTTTCTTTCCTTTTTTTTTTTTTCCTTGAGACAGGACCTGGCTATGTAGCCCAGGTTGACCTGGACCTCATGGCAATCCTCCTGACTCAGTCTCTCAAGTGCTAGGATGACAGGCATGCCCAGAATAATATATTATGGACTGTTAACATCAGATTTAGAAATGTTTTAGGGGGAGTTTTTGTATTTGCTTGTTGGTTTTTGGTACCAGGAATCAAACTCAGGGCCTCGCACTTGCCAGGCAGGTGCTCATTGTGCCCCTGAGCCACTATGTCCCTGGCCGTCTTGTTTCCATTTTATTTTCAAATGTTCCAACTTATCTGTCAGGTGCCTGGCAATACATTACGCAAGTGCTAAGACTCACAGACCCTGTGTCAGTCCTGCCGCTTTCTGGGCAGCCTGTGCTCCCAGGCTGCACTGGATGTTCTCCCTCTGTCCGTGAGCTTCTTCTGGCTGGATCTCCTGTTCCTCAGACCCCACATTTGCTGAAATACATCTTCCAGTAGTTTCCCCAGAAAGCACAGCACCCAGCTTTCTGGATTGTTGGATATGTGCAAATGTCCATATTCTACTTATTTCTTGATTAAAAGGTTGGCCGGATATAACAGTCTACCATGAATGTTGTTTCTCTGCAGCCTTGGAAGCACTGTGGTATTATTGTGGATTACAGACATGCATTGCCACACCCATCTAGTTTTCTGTCATAAAAGTATATATATATTTTACAGAGTCTTGCTATGCAGCTGGGACTTACAGTGATCCTCCTGTCTCAGCCTCCCAATGCTGGGATTATAGGTATTTGCAACCATCTTGGTTACGGGGCCCACACAGCATGAGGAACTGGGGACTGAACCTGGGTCCTTGCACTTGCCAGACAGACCCTTAGCCCACTGAGCTATTTCCTTAGCCCTTGTTTTTATTTTGGACCACATAAAAAAATTGGGGAACAGGCTAATTTTTTTCAGTATATTTGGCATCTGAAAATCCTAATTAGGCCCTAAAATCAGATTAGGCTGGGATTCTGGGCAGTGCGGTCCCAAATGCAGCGGCAGGAAGCCTTTCCTAGATGACTGCAGCCCAAGGGGCTAAGTAAAGACGGTGGTGCTCATCTGTAATCCCACCGCTCGGGAGGCTGACGCAGGAGGGTTGCTGTGAGTTCCAGGTGAGCTTGGGCTGTATAGTGAGGCCTTGTCTCAAAAATAAAATAAAAAATTCACAAGAAAGGAAGGAGGATTATTCAATAAGCCATGTTAGAGCACTTAATTAACTAGCTGGAAAAAATCAGGTTGGAATCATTACTGCTTTAAACCTCTTTCCAAACATTAATTTCACTGTTTTAAAGGTTTAATCTTAACAAATAAAATAAAATTAAAAACGTACTAGCAACACAAGCACCTTCCTGGCAAGCACAAGGTCCTGAGTTTGATTCTAGGTACTCTCCTCCTCCAAATCCTAGCAAACTAATAGGAAACAAAAAGAATGTAAGTATAACAAAATATATGTGATATATATATATATATATATATATATATATTCTTAGAATTTTAGAGGATTTTCTATGCAAAATAGTACAGAAACCATAAAGAAAAATTGTTGTAGCCATTAGCAATTTTTTAAATTTCTCTTTTGTCTTTTAACTTTTTTCTTGCATTTTACAATATACAGAAGTATTGCTTTATATATAATAAAATATATCGGTGTAGATGTTTCAACTATATAAAAGCACTTAT